>QEYB01000219.1:0-25226 GCA_017562135.1 Dipylidium caninum | reverse complement strand
CAGTTCATCAATCTGCCGAGTATAGTCATTGTTGGGCAAGGCGTATTTCTCCAACGGAGTGCCGAGGCGAAAAAATAAACTCTCTTTCAAAATGGCCATATTCTTGCTAAACAACCGTGTTACGTAGAACCAATGGCTTCCTCACACCAAATTCACGCGCAGACAATGGTCTCCCAGGTACTGCGGACTGGAGGTATTTTGTATTTTGCTACCGGAGAATTGAACCACCTCACTCGGTGGTTGGATAGCAAGTCAATTGCCGAGCTTTATAGTTCATTGTTGGAGGCGATTCTCCTAAGTGCGAGGGCGAAATCTCTCAATATGGCCATCTTGCTTTTTCGTGTGACCAATTGCTTCCCACACAAAATCACGCCAGAATGCGGTCTCCCAGTTGCGGGGACATTGGAAGGTGTATTTTGCTAGGAGAATTGACACTCACCGGGTTGGAATATAGTCAGTTCAATCTGCCCGATACTAGGGTCATTGTTGGGCCAGTGCGATTCTCCAGTGCGAGGCGAAATTCTCAATGGCCATCTTGCTCGTGTGAAACCAATGCTTCCTCACACAAATCACGCAGAATGTCTCCCAGTTGCGACATTGGAGTGATTTGCTAGGAGAATTGACACTCACTCGGGATTGGATAGTTCAGTCAATCTGCCCGGAGTATAGTCATTTGTTGGGCATGCCGATTTCTCAATGTGCCGAGGCGGAAATCTCTTCAATATGGCCATTCTTGCTCGTTGAACCAAGCTTCCTCACACAAATCACGCAGAATGGTCTCCCAAGTTGCGGACATTGGAGGTGTATTTTGCTAGGAGATTTGACACTCACTCGGGTTGGATAAGTCAGTCAATCTGCCCGAGTATAGTCATTGTTGCGGCAGGCGATTTCTCCAAGTGGCGAGGCGAATCTCTCAAATGGCCATCTTGCTTTCGTGTGAACCCAAATGCTTCCTCACACAAATCCACGCAGAATGGTCTCCCAGTTGCGGACATTGGAGGTGTATTTGCTAGGAGAATTGACACTCACTCGGGTGGGATAGTCAGTCAATCTGCCCGAGTATAGTCATTGTTTGGGCAGGCGATTTTCTCCAAGTGCGAGCGAAAATCTCCAAATTGGCCATCTTGCTCGTGTGAACCAATGCTTCCTCAACACAAAATCACGCAGATGTTTCCTAGTTGCGGACATTGGAGGTGTTCTTTTGCTAGGAGAATTGACACTCACTGGGTTGGATAGTTCACAGTCAATCTGCCCGAGTATAGTCATTTGTTGGGCAGCGATTTCTCAATGCGAGGCGAATCTCTCAACATGGCCATCTTGCTCGTGTGGAACCATTGCTCCTCAAACACAAATCCACGCAGAATGGTCTCCCCAGTTGCGGACATTGGAGGTGTATTTGCTTAGAGAATTGACACTTCACTCGGGTTGGATAGTCAGTCAATCTGCCCCGAGTATAGTCATTGTTGGGGGCAGGCGATTCTCCAAGTTTGCGACTGTGGCGAAATTCTCCAAATGGCCATCTTGCTCGTGTGAACCAATGCTTCCTCACACAAAATCACGCAGGAATGGTCTCCCCAGTTGCGGACATTGGAGGTGTATTTTGCTTAGGAGAATTGACACTCACTTCGGGTTGGATAGTCCAGTAATCTTGCCCACGAGTTATAGTCAATTGTTTTGCAGGCGATTTCTCCAAGTGCGAGGCGAAATCTCTTCAAATGCCATACTTGGCTCTGTTGAACTCATGGCTTCCTCACACAATCACGCAGATGGTCTCCCAGTTGCCGGACATTGGCATGGTGTATTTGCTAGGAGAATTGACACTCCCACTCGGGTTGGATAGCAGTAATCTGCCCGAGTATAGTCATTGTTTGCAGGCGTTTTCCAGTGCGAGGCGAAATCTCTCAAATGGCAATCTTGTCGTGTGAACCAATGCTTCCTCACACCAAATCACGCAGAATGGTCTCCAGTTGCGGAACCATTGGAGGTGTATTTTGCTAGGAGGAATTGACACTCACTTCGGGTTGGATAGTCAGTCAATTCTGCCCGAGTATAGTTCATTGTTTTGCAAGGCGATTTCTTCCAAGTGCGAGGCGAAATCTCTCAATATGGCCCATCTTGCTCGTGTGAACAATGCTTTCCTCACACAAATCACGGCAGAATTGGTCTTCCCAGTTGCGGACATGGAGGTGTATTTTGCTAGGAGAATTGACACTCACTCGGGTTGGATAGTCAGTCAATTCTGCCCCGAGTATTAGTCATTGTGGGCAGGCGATTTCTCCAAGTGCGAGGCGGTAAATCTCTCAAATGGCCATCTTGCTTCGTGTGAACCAATGCTCCTTCCACACAAATCACGCAGAATGAGTCTCCAGTTGCGGACATTGGAGGTGTATTTTGCTAGGAGAATTGACACTCACTCGGGGTTGGATAGTCAGTCAATCTGCCCGAGTATAGTGCATTGTGGGCAGTCGATTTCTCCAAGTGCGAGGCGAAAACTCTCAAATGCCATCTTGCTTCGTGTGAACCAATGCTTTCCTCACACAAATCACGCAGGGAATTGGTCTTCCCAGTGCGGGACCATTGGAGGTGATTTTGCTAAGGAGAATTGACACTCACTTCGGGTTGGTAGTCAGTCAATTCTGCCCGGAGTATAGTCATTTGTTGGGCAGGCGATTTCTCCAGTGCGAGGCGAAAAATCTCTCAAAATGGCCATCTTGCTCGTGTGAACCAATGCTTCCTCACACCAAATCACGCAGAATGTGTCTCCCAAGTTGCGGACATTTGGAGGTGTAATTGCTAGGAAATTGACACTCACTCGGGTTGGATAGTCAAGTTCAATCTGCCCGAGTATATAGTTCATTGTTGGGCAGGCGATTTACTCCAAGTGCGAGGCCGAAATCTCTCAACATGGCCAGTTCTTTGCCTCGTTGTCCGAACCAAATGCTTCCTCACACAAATCACGCAAGAATTGGTCTCCCAGTGCGGGACATTGGAGGTGTTATTTGCTAGGAAATTGACACTCACTCGGGTTGGATAGTCAGTCAATCTGCCCGAGTATAGTTCATTGTTACTGGGCAGGGCGATTTCCCAAGTGCGGAGGCGAAATCTCTCAAATGGCCATCTTGCTCGTTGAACCAATGCTTCCTTCACACAAACACGCAGAATGGTCTCCCAGTGCGGGCATTGGAGGGTGTATTTTGGCTAGGAGAATTACACTTCACTCGGGTTGGATAGTCAGTCAATCTGCCCGAGTATAGTATTTGTTGGGCAGGCGATTTTCTTCCAAGTGCGAGGCGGAAATCCTCTCAAATGGCCATCTTTGCTCGTGTGAACCCAATGCCTTCCTTCACACAAATCACGCAGAATGGTCTCCCAGTTGCGGACATTGGAGGTAGTATTTGCTAGGGAGATTTGACACTCACCTCGGGTTGGATAGTCAGTCAATCTTGCCCGGTAGTATAGTCATTGTTGGGCAGGCGATTTCTCCAAGTGCGAGGCGAAATCTCTCATAATGCATCTTGCTCGTGTGAAACCCAATGCTTCCTCAACACAAATCACGCAGGAATGGTTCTCCCAGTTGCGGACATTGGAGGTGTATTTGCTAGGAGAATTTGACACTCACTCGGGTTGGATAGTCAGTCAATTTCTGCCCCGAGATAGTCATTGTGGGCAGGCGATTTTCTCCAAGTGCGAGGCGAATCTCTCAAATGGCCATCTTGCTTCGTGTGAACCAATGCCTTCCTTCAACACCAAATCACGCAGAATGTTTATCTCCAGTTTGCGGACATTGGACGGTGTATTTGCTAGGAGAATTGGACACTCACTCGGGTTGGAATTAGTCAGTTCAATTCTGCCCGAGTATAGTCATTGGTTTGGGCAGGCGATTTCTCCAAGTTGCGAGGCGAATCTTCTCAAATGGCCATCTTGCTTCGTGTGAACCAATGCTTCCTCACACAAATTCACGCAGAATGGTTTCCTAGTTGCGGACATTGGAGGTGTTTTTGCTAGGAGAATTGACACTCACTCGGGTTTGGATAGTCAGTCAATCTGCCCTAGTATAGTCTTGTTGGGCAGGCGATTTCTCCAAGTGCGAGGGCGAAATCTCTCAAATGGGCCATCTTGCTTTCGTGTGAACAATGCTTCCTCACACAATCACGCAGAATGCGTCTCCCAGTTGCGGACATTGGAGGTGTATTGCTAGGAGATTTGACACTTTCACGGGTTGGATAGTCAGTCAATCGCCGATTGTATAGTCATTGTTGGGCAGGCCGATTTCTCCAAGTGCGAGGCGAATCTCTCAAATGGGCCATTCTTGCTTCGTGTGAAAACCCCAATGCTTCCTCACACAAATCACGCAGGAATGGTCTTCCCATTGCGGAATATTGGAGGTGTATTTGCTAGGAGAATTGACACTCATCGGGTGGATAGTCAGTCAATCTGCCCGAGTATGTCATTTGTGGGCAGGCGATTTCTCAAGTGCGAAGGCGAAAATCTCTTTCATAATGGCCATCTTCTCGTCCGTGAACCAATGCTTCTCACACAAATCACGCAGAATGGTCTCCCAGTTGCGGACATTGGAGGTGTCTTTGCTAGGGGGTAAGACACCTCACCGGGATAGTCAGGCAATCTGCCGGAGTATAGTCATTGTTTGGGCAGGCGATTTCTTCAAGTGCGAGGGCTAAACTCCAAATGGCCATTCTTGCTCGTGTTGAAACCAATGCTTTCCTCACACAACATCACGCAGAATGGTTCCTAGTTGCGGACATTTGGAGGTGTCTTTTGCTTAGGAAATGACACCACTCGGGGATAGTCAGTCAATCTGCCCGAGTATAGCATTTGTTGGGCAGGCATTTCTCCAAGTGCGAGGCGAAATCTCTCAAATGGCCATCTTGCCGGGAACCCAATGCTTCCTCACACAAATCACGCAAGAAGTCTCCCAGTTGCGGACATTGGAGGGTGTATTTGCTAAGGAGAATTTGACACTCACTCGGGTTGGATAGTCACTACTCCCGAGTATAGTCATTGTGGGCAGGGCGATTTCCTCAAGTGCGAGGCGATAATCTTCTCAAAATGGCCATCTTGCTCGTTGTGAACCAATGCTTCCCTCACACAATCACGGCAAATGGTCTCCCAGTTTGCGGACATTGAGGTGTATTTGCTTAGGAGAATTGGACACTCACTCGGGTTTGGATAGTCAGTCCAATCTGCCCGAGTATAGTCATTGTTTGCAGGCGATTTCTCCAAGTGCGAGGCGAAATCTCTCAAATCATCGCCGGTGAACAATGCTTCCTCACACAAACACGCAGAATGGTTCTCCCAGTTGCGGACATTGGAGGTGTAATTTGCTAGGAGAATTGAACACTCACTCGGGTTGGGACTAGTCAGTCAATCTTGCCCGGGATTATAGTCATGTTGCAGGCGATTTTCTCCAAGTGGAGGCGAAATTCTTCAAATGGCCATCTTGCTGTGTGAACCAATGGCTTCCTCACCACAAATCACCGCAGAATGGTCTCCCAGTTGCGACATTGGAGGTGTATTGCTAGGAGAATTGACACTCACTCGGGTTGGATAGTCAGTCAATCTGCCGAGTTATAGTCATTGTGGGCAGGCGATTTTTCCAAGTGCGAGGCGAAATCTCTTCAAATGGCCATCTTGTCGTGTGAACCCAATGCTTCCTCACACAAAATCACGCAGAATGGTCTCCCAGTTGCGGACATGGAGGTGTATTTGCTAGGAGAATTGACACTCACTCGGGTGGATATCAGTCAATCATGCCCGAGATTAGTCATTGTTGGGCAAGGCGATTTCTCCAAGTGCGAGGCGGAAATCTCTCAAATGGCCATCTTGCTTCGTGTGAACAATTGCTCCTTCACCACAAATCACCGCAGAATGAGTCTCCCAGTTTTGCGGACATTTGGAGGTTGTATTTGCTAGGAGAATTGACACTCACTCGGGTTGGATAGGTCAAGTCAATCTTGCCCGAGTATAGTCATTGTTGGGGCAGGCGATTTCTCCAAGTGCGAGGCGAAAATCTCTTCAAATGGCCATCTTGGCTCGTGGTTGAACCAATGCTTTCCTCACACAAATCACGCAGAATTGGTCTCCCAGTGCGGACATTGGAGGTGTAATTTGCTAGGAGAAATTGACACTCACTCGGGCTTGGAAGTCAGTCAATCTCCCAATTGTATAGTCATGTGGGCAGGCGATTTCTCCAAGGTGCGAGGCGAAATCTCTCAAATGGCCATCTTGCTCGTGTGAACCAATGCTTCCTACAAATCACCCCCCCCTCGCAAATGGTTTCCTTAGTTGCGGACATTTGGGAGGTGTCTTTGCTAGGAGAATTGACACTCACTTCTGTTTGGATAGTCAGTCAATCTGCCGAGTATAGTCATTGGTTGGGCAGGGCGATTTCTTCCTCCACAAGTGCGAGGCGAAAATCTCTCAAATGGCCATCTTGCTCGTGTGAACCAATGCTTTCCTCACACAAAATCACGCAGAATGGTCTCCGATTGCGGACATTGGAGGTGTATTTGCTAGGAGAATGACACTCACTCGGGTTGGATAGTCAGTCAATCTGCCCGAGTATAGTCATTGTTGGCAGGCGATTTCTCCAAGTTGCGAGGCGAAATCTCTCAAATGGCCATCTTGCTCGTGTGAACCAATGCTTCCTCACACAAATCACGCAGAATGGTCTCCCAGTTGCGGACATTTGGAGGTGTATTTGCTAGGAGAATTGACACTCACTCGGGTTGGATAGTCAGTCAATTCTGCCGAGTATAGTCATTGTTGGGCAGGCGATTTCTCCAAGTGCGAGGCGAAATCTCTCAAATGGCCATCTTGCTCGTGTGAACCAATGCTTCCTCACACAAATCACGCAGAATGGTCTCCAGTTGCGGGACATTGGAGGTGTATTTGCTATGAGAATTGACACTCACTTCGGTGGATAGTCAGTCAATCTGCCCGAGTATAGTCATTGTGGGCAGGCGATTTCTCCAAGTGCGAGGCGAAATCTCTCAAATGGCCTTTACTCGTGTGAACCAATGCTTCCTCACACAAATCACGCAGAATGTCCCCAGTTGCGGACATTGGAGGTGTATTTGCTAGGAGAATTGACACTCACTCGGGTTGGATAGTCAGTCAATCTGCCCGAGTATAGTCATTGTTGGGCAGGCGATTTTCTCCAAGTGCGAGGCGAAAATCTCTCAAATGGCCATCTTGCTCGTGTGAACCAATGCTTTCCTCACACAAATCACGCAGAATGGTCTCCCCAGTTGCGGACATTGGAGGTGTATTGCTAGGAGAATTGACACTCACTCGGGTTTGGATAGTCAGTCAATCTGCCCGAGTATAGTCATTGTTTGGGCAGGCGATTTCTCCAAGTGCGAGGCGAAATCTCTCCAAATGGCCATCTTGCTCGTGTGAACCAATGCTTCCTCACACAAATCACGCAGAATGGTCTCCCAGTTTGCGGACATTGGAGTGTATTTTGCTAGGAGAATTGACACTCACTCAGGTTTGGATAGTTCAGTCAATCTGCCGAGTATAGTCATGTGTTGGGCAGGCGATTTCTCCAAGTGCGAGGCGAAATCTCTCAAATGCCATCTTGCTCGGTGTGAACCAATGCTTCCTCCACCAAATCACGCGCAATTATCTATTCTTCTCTTTACTTCTTTGCACCATATACATTCGTCTCCTCTTCGTCCCCCACTGCATTTATTGGACCCTTACACCTCATGTATCCTCCAATCAACCAGTCTGGCCTGTCGATATTTCTCTTCCCCTCTACCCCCGCACTCGAATTCTTAAACTGCCTTCTCTCACTTTTTCGCCCTTTCTCTAATCCCCACAATCCACTTATTTCCACGCACCAATCCCATCATGACAGGCAAACCTACCCTAGGGAACTCGTTTTTTAATTCCGATTGTGTCTATCCGAAGGTCTATGCTTTGCTGAAGCACCACTCCCTAGGTTATATTCTATTCCCTCTACCTTCCCACATTCGAATTTCATCACGGATTCCCTCACTTCACTCCTCTTTTCAAACCACCAAACCATCATCTCATCTCAGTGCACCAACGACATCCATTGTCGCAAAACATCTCCACTCACCTCATTGTATCCGGGTGCCTTTCGGCGACAAATGCTTTGCTCCCAAGCTCCCTATTAGAATATATTCTTATTCCCCTCTAACCTCCCGCAACCCAATTTCGTCACCTCGTGAATTCCGCAGTGCCTTGCGACGAACCAATTTTCTTTTGCCTACGCTGCACACCGCCTCTCTCCTATTCGCCTCAACCTCCCACACTCTACTTCTTTCCACTGTCTTCCCCGTCACTCCGCCCATTTTCAAATCTTCAACAATTCGCCTTTCCTTAATACTGCAACAAATGCCCTAACCTCACTCGAATACCTTTCGTCAATCCGGAGTGGCCTTTTCCAAGACAATGCTTTGCCGACGCTGCGCACCGACTCTCTTCCTATTGGACCCTCAAACTTGCCAACTCCTTCTAATTCGGAAGCAGAAACTGCGCCCCACTTACCATTGGCAGCAATTTTGGCCACCGAGAGGGGTTGAATTGAATTTGGTCTTCCAATCCTGTGCTTTCGGTTCAACTCATATGCACTCGACGCAGCTGGTAACAGTTTTTTTTTGGCCAGAGACAGCCCTGATACAGCGAGGGCTGGCTTCTCAGCAACAAGTTTGGCGTTGTGAAATTGAAAGGCGCATCAGCGAAGGCGTTGGATATTGGTGAAGGTCGTGTAGAGTGCACCCCGGTAAAAGAAAAGACGGACTGCATAAAGGATAATTTACTGCCACACGGCGACATTCCGACGTTGCCCTAACTTTCATGCAGAAAATTCCCCGCTTCCCCTTCATTCCTACCAGTATTGGTGATCCAGATCCAAGTAACATTCCTCGTTTTGCCTTCGGTAGACCCAAGAAACCCCCTGTCTTCCATGCATTTTTTGCCCTGTTTCACTTGTCATAAGCACGTACCGAAGGTGTTCAGTGCTTATCCAGCAGGAAACTTGTTGACGTCTTTGGTCTTTTTGATTTATAATGCTTGTGGACAATCATTACAGCATCACGTGGAAGTGGCTCTGAAATGTGCATGCCCAAGGGGCCGACTGCCAGTTGATCCACCATAGAGCCCCCAGTCGCTTTTGGTGGTCCTGAGCGATAGGAGAGATGAGAAGCAGGTAAGTGCGACAGGCGCTGATAAACAGCAAGTGCGGAAATATAAAGAAGGGATTATTTATGAATAACCTCACCGACTTGAACGCAGTGAATTGGGACTAGCTCTCAGGTACGCAGATTTTCAACTTTTATCAGTTCGCTTTGTGTCACCCACCATACAATCTTTTCCTATGATGTCTAGCAAAGGCAAAATTGTGGATAGATTGTGGTGGAAGACTGATCATCATTAGGATAGTTGGTAGAGTAGGAGAATAAGTAAAGTCAGACTAACAAGTATGCGTCGCTCGAGTGTCGCGATGGATGAGCACAGGGCATGATGGAGATGGGCAGGGGATGGGCGAACAGACAGAAATGGTCTGCAACCGGTGTTTCGCTAGAAGAGAGGGAGGACGCAGGTGCCTTGGAAACGTGGAGGAGCCAAAATTTCCTGTGCTGTTTCAGTCCTTTGGTTCTTAGTGACTGCTTCTTAAAAGGTCTCACCAAGATGACATTCATTGGCGGAAGGATACAACAGGGGCATCCTCATAGCCTCGTAGAACAAAATGCCCGCAAACAGTGTACGTGTCCAACGTGAGCAGCACTGGCGGGCTAAACGTTTGTGCATTTTACGAGTGTAAGGGAAGATTAAAGGGTGGAATGTGAAATTATTCTACGTCGTAGCAGGCTTTGAGAATGGGTCATCACATTGAAAGCACCAAGCGCCCCACAGACTGTTTGCATTCTTTTCTGTGTCTTGAAACCCGTCCACATGTAGAAGAGCTGAAGTAGCACGATTGCCTTGTAAGCAGCTCACGGTGGGTGTGGGGGTACCGGAAGAAAGAGGCCACACACCTCGCTCATTTGTTACGGTGATTGGTACTCATATCCGTTTGTCTCCTCGTAGCCACAAATCCACCATTACTGTCTATTTGACTGCCCTTAATTTTTTAGGATACGTTTGTCACTTCTTTGTCGAAGGCTTTCTTCTTCTTGGATGGCTCAAAAACGCTCTACATCATTCATGGTGGCACGTGTCTCGGTGAGCGAATGCGAGAACATTTGCGGGTGTCGAGGCGAATTAAATGTTTCATTTCAGCTCAAACCGGTCGAAACAAGTGAGCCTTGAAAGTAAGACTGGGCGGAGGAAGTGGGAAAAAAAGCAAATTCGATTGGGTTGGTTTGTGATTAGAAAAACGTTGGAAATTGTATCAAATTCGCTCGATGCTTTTAATTCAAAACGGCATCCTTCAAGTTTCTTCATCGAAGTTGAACACTTCATCGGTGGAGACTCCCCATCTCCCACGGCACCTGCATGTAATGAGCGGTCGATGAAGTCTGTCAAAACTGTGTGCCTCTTTGTGTTGTAATGAAAGACCCTCAAGGCAGCTGGAAACGACAGGCTGACAGTGAGCTGGTTGAAGGTTCACCTCATGAAGTACGAGTGAAAGAAGGCCGTTAGAGTGAAGGAACTTGGAGAAATAGGGGCGGCACTAGTTGTGCAGAAAGTTATTGTGCGTTTGCAGAAGTGGGATGAGCACCACACAACTTTCGACGGTCGGGAGAGTAGACTTGTAATGATAGGAGTAAATAATGTGGGCAGAGGGGAAGAAAGAGTAAGTTCGTTATCGAGTGGGGTGGGGGGAATGTGCCACGTCGAAACCGAAATTAACAACTTTCTCACATTTTCACTTCCCGCGTCATATTTAATTCACCGATAAACTGATTGGTGGCGACATTAGGAAGTGGGCGATGAGAGAAGAGGGAAAGGTGAGATGAGTTCAGATGAGGTGGCACTAACTGTATCTCGATTGGTTTTTGCGAGGTGAAACGATGTGACTACACGACTCCGGGAACTCTCATACTACTCACCACATCCCCTCACTTCGACAATAAACAGTTATATGGCGATCCTCACATTTACGAGCGCGTAAGTCTAATTATCAGGTCGCAGCGTCCCCACTCTCGAGTACAATGTGCTCCTTCCGCCGCAAGCCTCGTCGTTCTTTCCCATTCCCCACACCCGGTGCTCTGCCTTCCCCCCCTTACGTTCTGGCGTTCCTACAACCGACCATTCTAAATGATAGCCCCTCACTACAATTAATTGACTATCTCACTCCTCCACTTTGTTAAGCAACACAACGGATTGTGTTGACACGCGCGATTAGGACTGGTGTGAGAGGAAAACAATTTAAAGGTTGTTCGAGAGACAAAAGTCCCATCTGGTCGCGCCATGAGTCTATTCATAAACGCAAACTCTTGAAAGCCGAGTCAAGGTGGAGTGAAGATCCTAATTCCGGAGAAGAACGCACTGTGAACGATTCGATTCCAACTTGATGCCGTGGAGAGAATGCAAGCCGTGGAAAGCGCCTACTGCGTGATTCGTCCAAGCGATGAGCGGCGGAGTGACGGGGACTGAGGAAGCAGCCTGATGTGTTGTACATCTTGCCTCCCATGGGGCGTCCAGATTTGCGATTCGTCTGACCCTTATCCACGACGCCATCTCGTCTGAGTGAGGGCAGAGTGGAGAGGAGGAGCGTGAGTGCATAGACGTTGATAAGCTAAGGTGCTCAACATCTAGAATGTATTCAATAAGCCAGGCAAGCCAGAGACCCGACTCCGCAGAAAAATCGGCGCCTAGGTGAAGAACTTCAAGTAAAAGAAAACGTAATTATGTTTGGCATTCATTCATATGGAACTTTAAACACTGGCGACTATCGGTGAACAGGTCTACCTAATCGAAGGCCCACGGAATCCGCGGGGAACAGCTTTGATTGGCAAAGAACAAAGAACACCACAATTACACGCGAACACCGTGGAAAATATCCATATGCCATTTTGAAACAAGTAGATGGCGAAGAGTTTCTGTTGGATGGACACGAAACCCCGATGAAGGGTGCTCACAGTGTAGGATGACAAACCATGGCTCTAGAGCTCTAGCGACGCAAAAGGAGGATGATGCCTTGCTTTGAGCCCTATCCGTTAACTGTTCACCGACTAGTCGTCTTGAAAGTGTTTTCTCTCGTCGAGCGCCCCCATCCAATATACGCGTCTCTGGTTCTAGCGAAGAAATTTATGATCGCAGTTTTGAGTGTGAGCACGTGTTCCCCATTTTTGAAGATAAGTTGGAATATACGACTGTGCGCCTGTTTGCGGCGAAGGACTGCAGCATGCACCTATTCTCTCCCAGTTAAACACCGACGGAGATTTGGCAAACACTGATGGATGCTCGCTTTGAAGAGCCTGGTAAGTTTTCTTCATCTCGCCACGGCCAATTTTTCGTGCTCTCAAATGGAAGTGAAGAGCTTGATGGACTCGACTCAAAAAGTTATTCAAACATCCACCATCTTCTACACCTAGAATGGTCAACGTGTGTGGCGTTACTCGATGGTTGAACGTGTTCGCTGCACATTGGATAAAGGCGGTGTGGTGGCACCCAACGTTCGAAGCAACTACTTGCATAGAAGATACCGACTCACAACCTGCTTTGGTAAGTCTTTATGTTTCTTTTTTCTACCAATCTCCGCCGACGAGCTAATATTGGCACGTCGGCTGAGTACACGGGTGACGCAAATGGATCCTCTTCATCGTCCAATTGTGTCTGTGGTAGCCTGCACTCTGGGGTGCGAATTGGAGAAAAACGGGCGAATGATTGGACATTGGGAGACAGCAGTTGAACCGAGAGTGAGTGGAAACGAAGGACGAGTGGAAGGAGATATGGACTACCTGGCCAATGGTCCCACCAATAGGATGGTTAGAGGAGCAGCTTGGCCCTCCGGAAGCCAGAGCCGGGACGCTCAAAGCAGATAAGAAGAGGCAAGAGCGTGTTGAAGTGGCGAGAAGTGAGGCTCGTCGGAATGACAGATTTCGAAGGAGGTTCCTTCGAATCCTCGTCCGCATAAGGCGAGTCACTGCAATCCGCAGACGCTTTCGGGCGCTGATTGCGCGTCATCACAATGCAAGCGGGAATGTCCCCGTCAACTAGGCATATTTTGTAGTTTTTGTAGCTTAGGGTAAATTATGTTAATAGGAATTTTAAATCACACTTAAAAACTACTTTCTTCATATTGACAACCAAGTGCGTGGTGGGCGACTAATAATTTTTGTGATGCGACAACAAATTCTCATTGAGGAACGCAACGGGTGTACCCTCAGTTGGCATCCGGTTTGGAATTACTGGGAGTGACATCACGAAAACGTTTGAGGTTCTTTCGAGGGAGACCACAACCACTCCGTTTGTAAACCTTCTCGATTCGCTTGCCAACGCGTCCTTGAGTTTACGAGAAGACACTTGAGAGGAAAACATGAAGACAGCGTGTGGAGCGCGACTGTCCGACTACATAATCATTGGCCTCATTTGTACTGCAATCAATGACTGCGTGGAAGTGCAGCTAGTTGATTGGTCCCTTACAAAGAGGATAAAAGGGGATTTTGGTGGAATTTGAGTGATCGCGGATGATTCTGGCAAAGTCACCGGTCATTTTCATCGAATCAAGCACCATTTGTGTTTCCTCTCGCCTATTCAGATTGCCAATATCAATTATTCTTTTACAATTTAATTTATTTGCCATATCCCTAATCTCCCTAGGATTAAAGAAATTCGTTACATATCAAATATACTATACGGTCTTTTGTCCTTGCAGTCCATACAGCTGGGGGCCTAATGGTCATCCCCATGTCATCCATTTGTGTTGGCGAAATCTCGCCAATTTCTCTTCAAGAGTGGAAATTATGAACTAGCTGATACGTATTTAAATACGCCCAAAAAACTGGCCTCTGGACTGAAGGCATCCAGCTTCACGTCCATTGTGAGCGATGCCCGGTTGCGCGAGTTTTTTGCATTGTCGAAGACGTGGCATTTGCCGTGACGCGTTATCGTGCAGACATGTTCGGAAGCGGACAGATTGTGAGAATCGCGGAATGAGAGCTTTCCTGTATAAGCCCCATATAAAGTATTCTTTTTGGCCACCTCCTCGAGTGGCCAATTTTGACGTACGAATGTGATACACTGACGGGGACACCGTCATTGTTTCGTCGACCGTGAATGCAAGTGAATGAAGAGAACAACGAATCTTCATTTTCATTCAGGCTTCTCGTTCACTGTCGCCTTCTTTTCATTGGCTCCCAACATGCTCGTTTACTGGCCGCCTCGGATTGCTGCTTCGGTCCACGCTGTTGGGAGGTAGGCGAGGCGAGAGCGGGAAAAAAAGTACGCATAAAGTGACTTAAGTTTTTGCGGAGAGGTGTTGTCCACTGAAAACAAACCTTGCGTGGAGACGATTGAACGTGCCAGTCTCATTTGACGTAACTTGGTGCCAAATCTTGTCACGTATTTCCTGTTTACATGTTAACAACAATTATTCGTCACGTTTGGCAAACTCGGCACCGCAAATTAGTCATTGCGCCTCCAACATCATCCAACCTACATCCTCTACTCCTCGCCTCCGAGGCCTGGAGACGTCGCCTCAGGTCAAAAAAAAAAAAAACTAACGCTTTGCGAAACTTCGACTAAGTTGGCTGAAAATGACGCGAGGACATTAATAGTTACAAACAGTGAATTTAGACGGCTGGGACAGCTTCTTTAAACGTCATATTGCGGCTCTCTAGCCAATATTACTAACGATTGCCTCGTCAGACGAGGTGGATTTGGGACAATGATCCCTCAACCTGCCTCTGCAATGAGTTTTCCTCGACTCACATATCGCCTTGCTGACTCGTTCCTCGACTGGCCGCGAGAGCCCATTGCATTTCGAGTTAGCATAAGACGGGGCAACTTTGGGGGCGACTTGGCTTAGACTGTGGGCGTCACTGGACTGTCTGCACTCCTTCGCATCACCGAAGGAAGTGGGCGTTAGTGAGTCACCAAACGTGGTGACCGTCAGTTCCCTCCTCCGTAGAGCATGGACGCGGAGTGGATGTCGAGGTGGCATAGCAAGAGGGAGATAATGGGGGTGAGTATGTGGATGGAGTGGAGATGAAGGCGGATGAGACTGACGACTGAGAGTCGTGCGACGTAGTTTGAGGCTGGATAGATGAAACTGATCGGTGCAATGGTCTCCCATGTTCTTTCGTAGTTCTCCTTCTCCCCTTCCTTCTCCACACCACTTACTTTGAGAATGAGTCTGAGCTTGCAACCGATGCGAAGCGAGTTTACTCTAACCAGCGAGCGTTGTTAACAGTGATATGGCTCTTTTTCGCTTCATCGTGGCCCCAGCGATATCGACGCCTAGGCAAATGGGCCTCACTTGTGTTGAAGGGCGTCTCAATTGGCTAGGACGCTAAATGACCCTACGTTACAATATTTGTGCGCGTTGTGTCACTCGGCCTTCGAGTCGACCTGGGCCGAAACATCTGTTAAAGGTGGAGAGTGGGTCCCGTACGCTTCCATGAGGCCTCTAGTCGATGGGTTTAAAGGGTTTGTCGTCGTCCTTCGTGTGACAGAGTATCATCCACTCCAACGTCGCGCGGATTGTTGTTATTTCTTGCATTCTAGATAACGCAAATGGGTCGCCGGTGTCAGCGTTCAGTAGAGGTCAATTCTTGCTTCCCCAGTTAGGTGTTATTCCCAACCTCCAGCGTCCCATTTAACTTTCAGCACTAGCAAATCGTCTTCTTTTATTTGAGTGGACTACCGGTCGGTCACCCGTTTTAACAAATCTAATTATTTAGCATGGAACTCTTTCCTCACCCACAAATGTAATTCACGTTGCAGCCACCAGTAAGCTTAACGATCCTCGTCAGATTGGCGACGCCGAATAAACCCCAAGATTTTATATGGTGGTGGTTTCTCGCTCATACAAATCAGCCCATGAAACTGTGGCATGAGCTTGCCTATATTTATATATTAATTTTGAAACTTAGCCACTACCAACAGACTGATACTCAAGCGCTTGTGCAATTACGTGTATAAACAGGTCCCTCCCTCTCCACCTAAGATTACGCCCATCATATTTCAGAGCAACTGCAGCATATGAGGCAGCCTCTGCCACCACTGGAGGTTGATGTTTAAATCTAGTTAACAGTCGGAACATTAGTCCCCATTTGGATTTCTCCATAGGCGGCCACCCTCACCGTTCTCATTTGCCTATACATTGTACCTGTTCTTCAGGAGAGAGGAAGTGTTCATTTGAGTATACGAAATGAGGCACGCAATAGGCCCCACGTGTCCTTGCTAGAATATATTTGCACTTTCGGCAGTTTTTCACAGGCACAGTTTGGAACAGGAAGCATGTCAGTCAGGATCAAAGATGCAATCCACCAAGGCGTTGACAGACAAGGTGGAAGAACATGAAATATCGTAAGGTGGTGGTAAAAATGATTGGAAGCATAAAAAATAGAATCGAAATAAGGAGGAAAAGTAATAAACAGTACAAAAACCTAAGAATTTTAGAGCACTAAGAACGAAAATCAAGAATTAAAAATGGTAGAACTACGATAGGAGTTTTTCTCATAAATTAGATGAATATTAATGAGGAATTGCGGGAAAAAGCAGACTTCGCATTGCCCGCCTCACTAACAATCGCAATTCCTCCTGGTCTTCTCCTCGTTCAATTTCTGCAGTCTCGTAGCAACAATTGCTTCAGATGTTCACCCCATCGCGGCGATTCTGCCTCCTTTCTGTCTCTTCTTCCTCCCAGCAGCCGAGAACCGACAGCGTCTGTACATATTGTTTTGTGCAACTAGCGCTTCTTAAATTCTTATTTCCATCACTGCCTTTTTCATTAAACGCTTATTTGACCTTGTTTATCCGCCAATGACCCCCTTCCACAAGTCTCCCTTCCCCTTCTAGTTGTGCATTCGATTTGCGCCATATTTGCCGTAATCAGTTCACCGTCTATGCAACAGAGCAAACTTACACGTACCGATTGACTTGAGGAATTTTTATAAAACTTATTTTAGCACGTGACTGCATGCTCTCATGGAACTTCGTCCCGTCCATAGTGGTGTAAATATATTTGAACTGATAGATGTGTCTCATGTCCAATTGCACTCGGCCTCGAAAAAACACTTAATACATTGGAATGACTGCGTAGACCTGTGCTGCTCCATGTGTGTTACTAAAGCGAAAGCTTCCAATCACCGAGTGGTTGGAATATCCCCGCCTAACTCGCTTTTCACTGCTAGCATGAGCATCAAAACACCAGAAGTGATAGAACAAAGATGTCTCCACGCCTTCTCTTGCACTCCCGCCCCTGGACCAACCGAAAAACATGTATCGTTTGAACCATCCTTCTATTAGTTGCGTTTGCGCCCGCCTCTTCCCCCGTGTGACATAGTAGGGGTCGCGGAGATCCAGATCTCTTCCTTTCATTTCTGGTAAACTCAAACAGAGTGATCGACAACTCCTGCGGACGGCAAAAGAGACCGAGGAAATAGAGGAAGAAGAAAGCGATGTTATCAGGGCAGGGGAGGTCTGGAGTGCAGTGCAGCGAACAGAATCTCAGGCAGGGATGCCACGCTTGACATCGGAGCCGATGAAGATAGAAGAGGTAGACGAAAGAAAGCGGAGGTAGACACATTGCTGTTTTTCTGGCCATTGGCTGGGCCGTGTACCACAGCCGCGCGAACTTCATCATAATGTGGACGGTGGCCTAGGCCTATTGAACTCTTGGTTAAACCGGTGCAGGAGATGACGAATGAGTAAGTAGTTTTTTGAATTGGTTTAGAACGCTCTCCCCCTTCTAGGTCCATAATTATGCTCACCGATTGGTCTGACAATCTCGCCCAATACCCTTCACGACCTGGTGAACGCAAAGAAATGTACACGTACACCGCAACGCTACCCATCGCATTTGCATCGCATGGACGTCACAATCGAGGTGGTAAAAAGTCGCCGACGAAACAGCGAAACATTTGTTCAACCACTCATTTATCCATCGATTTACGGGGGACAGGTAGCCCGGCATCCAGGTAACGCATACGTACCCTTGCATAAGCAGAGACACGATAGGGACAAGTAGAGGTAGAAAAGCAGACAGGCGGTAAAAAAAATTTCCACTCAGTGACGTCCCAAATAGTTAGGAAATACTGGAGGTAGGGGTTAAGTATCCAGCACACACGCAGTATGATAGCTGCTCCCATGCTCAAGCTTTAGCGACAGAACATTAAGTCCGATATAGCCACCTCGCTGTCAAACTCTCAACATCTAATAATGTCTTTAGATTCCCGCCATGTCTCTTTAACATTGTCGTACAAGATTCAGGCTGACCACGGGATTCTTTTTCCCCCGCTGATTCTTGTCTAGTCAGTCCCCCTGGCTGTGGTTTCGCTGGGAAAGGAAACTAGGGACAGACAGATTTGTGGGCGTTACTAATTAGGTGACGTGGCATTTGGGTAAAAGCATTTCTTTCAGAGTAGCATCTGTAGACCTAATGTGGAAATCTAAGATCTAAGTAGCCTAACCCGATTCATCCTCTCGAACGCGCTCTGTACGTATCGACTACGCCAAATGCAGCGTTTTCTGTTCTCACGTGGAGCCGCACGAGAAGGGAGGGCCGTCGCCTCTACCACCCTCTCCGAAAAGCTTGAGCAACTGAATATCTCTCTGAAAAAAGTCTGCCTCCAAGTCGGAGGTTTCTCTCTTTGCTCGCGGTTCTTGACCTTCGCGCTTAATAACCTCTCTGGCCCCCGTGTGCCAAACTGACTGGAGCCCTTTTGTCCCCCCCATCGGATCTTTGAAAGTACTGAGCCCGCACTGGCCAGACGTCACAATCGCCCCCACAAAAGCTCATCCTGACCGTACTGACCTGAACTGTGTATTGTCCTACCAGCTTCAATTCTCTTTAAGCGGGCGCCTCTTTCCGTCGAACCTGTACTGCTGCTCATGTAATGCTGGTTGCCCAAAAACTCCTTACGCTCCCCTTTCTTCCTTAGACCTACGACCAATCTCTGCCCCCTTTGATCGTGACCCCTGCTGTGTGCATTAAAATCTTTTCATTGTCCCGACGGTCTGGTTTCCAGTGAAGCCTAGCCTCCCCGATGAATGCGCCTTTCAGAAATGCGATAGTACTTTTGAAAAATAACCAAATTGTTGGGCAAAAATTTAGCGAGAAACAACTTGCCTTCGTCGTAGCAATGCCTTCGCGAGTGGCACATTTCACGGTCTGTGAATGTCTCAAGAGCATTCGGAAGTGTTGCCATAGGCGAAATTCCTCCATGCAGCTGCCTCTTTCAGGCGCTCAAAGCGTCTTTGCTGAAGCTTTTTTGTGTGTGGGTGGGTGCTCCAACCGCCAAAAAGGCCGTATCTCTGGTTTTCGTTCTTAACGCCCATAGCGCCGAGAGCCCGTCAAGGGCAAATTCTGTCTTCATTCATTTTTATCATGGCTATGGACGAGGGTCTTTAAGCTCTGTATGAAGGTGGACTGTGCCGATGAAAGGAAGTCATTTATTTTGTTCGATCCACGGCTGACTCTGGAAAACAAATTTCTTTGTCGTTGGGGGCTCTCCTCGTTTGGACTGGGACCAAGGGGAACGATTAAACACTACAGTGGGATGAACTATTCAAGTGGTGTGCGGCAGGGCACTTGCTAATCGTTAGTAAAGTCAGTCCTCACGCTGACCTTCCATGCAGTGATATTACCAAAGGCCGCTTCTGAACAATGCACAACGGTGACCCTGCCTTTAAGAATTCTCATACATCATGCATATGCCATATCTCCAGTTCTAGGGAGCTGCTACCAGATGCCTCTATAATCGAGGTTTTTGGGACAACGATATAGGCCGCTATTCATCGCACGAGCTGAACCAACCCAGAGAAGACATTTCCGCGTGCTCATTACTTCGCACAAAGCCTTGAACCGAAAGGGTTGTTTTCATCGCGCTCTATCGCTTATCACACACCCGTCGCCCAAACCATCCTACCGATATGCCCATCAGCTATTAGCCGTATCTAAATTTCCCCGCTAAGCATGGTTCTGCTTGCTCAACATTTTGCTCCTCCGTATCTCATTCTCTTGTGTTTTTGTCTGCCTACAGAAATATTACTCCAGAATGCATACGATAGGGCCGAGCAGAGGCTAGACACCGACCTACTACTGCGAAATATTATCGTGGTCTGAACGCAATGTAAGGGGCACGTGAGGTGATGTCAGTCAAGCCTTTATTAGCTATTGGGCGTCGGGCACTCGGACGGCCGGCGGTCACGGTTTGTGGCGACATGGATGCGGTAAAGTGGTTTGTCTTCTGTGTTCGCTAACTTTTTTTAAGGGCTACCTCTCCATCCTCCTCCTGAAACATTGCGCAGTCATGGTGATAGGCAATTGCGCGTGGCTGCGGTAGACCAAACGGAAAGGGTTTTGGCTGCATTTGTCTCGCAGCATCCGACCTCAAGAACGGCAATGTTTTTTTCATTCATTACGCAGTTTTTCTCGCTTACTGTCAGGAGTCGTAGAGGGCCGACATGTCCGTCTTGTAGATGGTGGCCCGGAGAAAGATAACACCATTGTGAAGAAAGGGGGTCAGCAAAAGCTTCTTAGAGGCTATTCTTGGGCAATTTGAGTCGTCCGTAATCGAGTCGTCAATACTACAAGACTCCGTTGAACGCCATAACCACCTACGCGTGAATTACAATGATAAAACTGAAGTAGTAAGGAGATCGATGTAAGAAGTGGAAGGGAAAGTAATAAGGTATTCGATGGGATTGATGGATATTACGGACAGGCGTCGTGATATTAGTTAAGAGGAGAGGAAGTGGGAGGGCGATAGTGGGGAGCATGAGAGAGACGGCGGGGATACGAGAGACGGGGAGGGGCGGTGGGGAGGAGGAGGAGAAGTATATCGGAGCATTGCGAATCGGACAGTGATTTGTCAGAGGAGAGGGGAGTTTCGTTGTGGAGATGGGTATGAGTATGGGGGATATGAGTTTTGCATGGGGTGATCTGAGACGCATAGACTAGTTGTAGTAATTCATTGCCTATGTCCGTAGTCTCCGTGTAGTTGTATGATGGGTTATGAGTGATTTTGTTAAAGTGGTTCCTCGCCTAGACTTGCCACTCATGATTGGTATAAGGAGCCGTGACTTTCTCGCATTATGGTAAATCCAGTGTGTTGACTCTTCGCTCTTATGTGCATATATCCTGGGGGTTGCTGGAGCAGCATCTATTTTTTTCTTTTTATTGCATCGGAGAACTAATAAAAAAGTTGTTTTGTTGCTTTTGGGGGACGCAGAGGAGACGTTATGTAGAGTTTGTCATTGAGGATTAAGGGAGTGCACATACGAGGAAGGCAGTTGGATGAGAGAATGGAGGGTATGCAGGCAGTAGGTCGAGAGTATCACAGCTTTAGAGGGCGAAGGATAACACAAAGAAACGAAGTGAGAGGTAATTCAACCTGCACTTATCAATAGAATGAATGGATTATTTCGTAATTTGCATTAGATTATATATAGGGTAGATGAGTGGAGGAATGTACGACTTCCACTCATCTTTTGTTATACGTCACGACCTTCTCCTGCCTTCAGCACACCGTCACCGCACTCACCGCACCTACTTCCGAGGAGCATCATAGTAATATACAGAGCCGGCCAGACTACAACCCAATAAAAGAAAAACCAGCGTCTCCTACACAGTAAGCTCCAAGACACGCCGCAGACGTCGGAAATCCAAACATATCTTCTACAAAAGTACTCCGGATACCCTCTTTCTCAAGATACCAGGACCCGTGTATCGTGTGATAGTAAATAAGCAATGCACGACTAGCCCTCAGAGTGCCCCTCAGAAGGTAATAGGGTCAATGAACTAAGTACTAAAGCCGCAGGTACCGGCCAAGAGGGAAGAACAATCCGGCCTCTGATGTGAACCATCGAACACAATGCTATCTCATTGTTGGCACGATTAACTCACTAAGCCCAGGTGTGAATAGTATTTTAATTTAAATTAGAGGTTTTGCTTTAGTATTCGAAGTAGTCCAAATGTTGCCTTAGTGGGCCACTCCGGTGACAATGAGATTGGAATTGTTCATAATTCAGACAGCAGGTAGGTTCAGAGTCGAGTCTGGGTACCTGTTAACTGAGTAAGTAGTAGTAGTAGAGGCGCGAGGCTTATGAGTTAGTCTGTTGGCAAGAGAGCGACAAAGGTGGACGAATTGTAAACTGGGTCGAGATTTGGCACAAATAGGGCGGAGAAGTGAGAGGAAGGTGGGCGCCGGTACAGGAATGGCGGCCGGAGAATGAGCAAGTTCATCTTCGTAGGCCACATAGCAGCACGTACCTTTTGCGCCATCCCTACTACAGCCGAATTTAAACACCTATAAAAGCAGCCAGAATCTAAGGCGAACCAAACCCGCGTTACCTTTCGTCCCAATCTAGGCTTACAATTGGAAGCGTGGAGGGTGCATTGGGAATGCGTCCGTGGCCAATGTTGAAAGGAGTGGTCGTGGCTGTAGACCTCTAAGCCGACAGTCATTGGAAAGGCAAATAATTAGTAAAATGGATGGCAATATTGGTGGTCTTCTTGAGGCTATGGCTGGGTGTGAAGCGCACTAATTGTGTTAGTTAATTGTCCGAAAACCCAACCTGTAAGTGCACAGGCGTTGCGGTACTGTGTCCCAGTCGTTGTTGAAGCTCACCCATAGCAAGGTTCCTGGACATTCACGATATTTTATGTCCCTGCATTCTTGCGGCCGGACTGGGCAGGGAGTTTTGGGCTGCTGGCTGTTGGGCTACTCATCGGCCTTCTTAGTGCCTGTCTGTTCAGTTAGAGAATGATCGTCTTTCGTGATACCCCTCTACCAATCTCCTTATATAAAACGCAATTTTATAGATTCTTAATTCTGAAAAGCGTTTTAAGTTCTAGGCTGGGGACGGTCCATATACTCAAGGCTTTAATAACAACAACCCACTCACATTCCCACTCTACCCGGGATACTATATGCAAATACCGAAAATAATCATCATTCTATCTGATGATAGGCAGGTTGAATTTACCTCTCCACTCGTTTTCTTTGTGTTATCCTCCTGCCTCTAAAGCTTGTGCAACTCTCGACCTTACGCCTGCATACCTTCATTCCTCATCCAACCCTTTCGCCTCCTCGGCTTACTGTTTGCAACTTCCCTAATTCCTCAATGACCAACATCTACATTACGTCCTCTGCGTCTTCCCCCAAAAGCAACAAAATACCCACTTTTATATGTTTCTGTTTCCGATGCAAAAAAAATGGAAAAAATGTATTCTGCTCGAAACACCAGGAATTTGTCAAACTAACTTCGGCCAGAGTTTCACATTCACTCGTTACTAAAACTTACAAAATCGTCCTGGAGATAGCTCGTGGCAACTCCTTTTTATTAAACATGGACGTTGGCAACTAGGCAGAGGAACACTAAATCAATATCACTTCATAACCCATCATACATTACTACACAGACATACGTTGTTCTATAGCATTGGAATATCCGAATTCGTTGTGTGTTTTCTTGGGCGCTCAGAGTCATCTGCCATGTCATACTTTCATATTTTCTTTCTTTCCCATTCTACTTCATACCTCCCAATTCTCCAATGCTCACCAACTTGAAGATGATATCGTATCCCCATCTGTGTCATTGGGATGGACTCTGAGCCGCCCATAGAAAACAACACAAACGAATTCGTCGTAGTATTCCATTGCTATAGAATCAACTTAGTCTCCGTGTCAGTTAATGTGCATATGATGGCGTTATGGAGTGATTATTGATTAAAGTGTCTCCTCTAGCCTAGTTGCCCAAACTCCATTATTTTACCACAAACAGGAGTTGAGCCAGCCGAGACTATTCTCCAGTGGACGATGTTGTAAATTATTAGTAGCACAGTGATGGTGAATCTTGGCTCGAAGTTCTAGTGACAAAATTTCCTGGCGTGTTCGAGCAGAATACATTTTTTCATTTTTGCATCGGAACAAAACATATAAAAGTGTTATTTTGTTGCTTTTGGGGAAAGACGCAGAGGAGCGTAATGTAATGTTTCATGAGATTAGGCAAGTGCAACAGAGCCGAGGAGGCGAAGGGTTTGGATGAGAGAAATGAGGTATGCAAGGGCGTAAGGTCGAGAGTATGCACATGCTTTAGAGGCGGAGGATAACACAAAAGAAAACGAGTGGAGAGTTAAATTCAACCGCACTACACAACTAGAATGAATGATTTTCGTATTTGCATAGGTAGTTTACTCCGCATGTATCGTTATGACTGGTGAGGCAATGTGAAGTGGTGTGTGGATGATGGAGAGTCCTGAGTATGGATATCGCGGTCCCCTCAGCTAGAACTTAACTTTCAGAAATTAAGAATCCCACTAAAATTGCGGTTTTATTCATATAAGGAGATTGCGAGATGAGGATCACGAAGATCACGATTCATTCTCTAAAATCTGTGAACAGACAAGGCACTAAGTAACGTTTCGAGTGAGTTCAAGTGCACCCCAATCAGTGCCTCCACAGCCCAAAACTCCTGCTCAGTCACTTGCTCCGCCAAAATAATGCAGGGACCTTAAAATCTTCCTGATATGTCCAGCGAAACTTTGATATTGGGTAGCCTAGCTTTCAACACACGCTCAAACGTGACACCCGTCTTCCCAGTACCGCTCTACCGCCTGTGCCACTCTACAGGTTGGTTTCGAGCGACAATATCTAACACCAATTAGTGCCGCTTCACACCCAGCCATAGCGCGTCTCAGAAACCATCAAATGCCATCCATTCTACCTAAGAATTTTGCCTTACCAATGATATCTTCGGCCTTAGAGGGTCTACAGACACACCACTCCGCTCAACACTGGCCACGACCGCATTCCCCAATGCACCCTCACGCTTCCAAATGTTAGCCTAGGATTTGGACGAACGTAAACGCGGTTTGTTCGCCTTAGATTCTGGAGCCTCGCTTCTTATTAGGTAGTTAAATCCGGCTGTAGTAGGGATTGCGCAAAAGAGGTGAGCGGTGCTTGCTTATTTCGTGCCCCTACTCGAAGATGCAGACTCCATCTCTCGCCGACCATTCCTTTTACCGGCGCCCCACTCCCTCTTTCTTCCCCCCTATTGCAAATTCTTACCGAAAACCCAGTTTAACATCGTCCCACCGCCCTCATCCAACAACACTC
>QEYB01000218.1:0-17957 GCA_017562135.1 Dipylidium caninum | reverse complement strand
GAAGAGAGAGATAGAAAATGACATTGCATGGTCTCACAGCGATCATAACAGCTGACAAGTATCAGACCTAATGTACTCCTGCACTCGAGCTTATAAGCAGGCATGCCATCAGGAAGTTGGAAAATGGCGAGGTGATTGATAAGCGTTGTCTCTGCACTGTGGTAGTCTTTCGCCACAACTAACTAAAGAAATTGCTTAATTGGGTCTTCTAGAATCATTTCTCACACCTTTCTGTTTGGCAGGAAACAACAAGGAATTCATGTTATAGAAGAACTGGCACACAGACGACGTCATCTTCACCCTGCAAGTTCTTCAATTCTTTCTCCCAAAGATTAAATATTTATTGGGGTTTGTTGTCGGTCGCGTGGGGGAGGCGGGATTGTATTATGTTTCCACCGCCTGGGGGCAGAGGAAGTTGGTTAGCTTCATTGCCAATCGGTGATGGCGCAGCCCGGCACCAGGGAGTCTCGTATTCATTGGCTGAGGCCTGTCGATGTCTGGGCTTGGGTGGGCTAAACTTTCACGGTTGACTGAGTGAGATTCCATGTGAAACAGCATAACCTCCGTTCGATTAAATGCCAATCTCTCTTTGCTCTGCTTAGTGACGCGGAATGCGAAATAATGGAAAAAGTAAGATTAAGATGGCTAATTTATTTAATTTTGCCAAAATAGCGTCCCAAACTCCGGTGGGAATTTTTGTCCCATAACTGTGCCGTATGCGTAAACGCAGAATGGGCGGGATCGTGGCCAGCTTGTTTCAACCCGAATGTGGAGAGAAGAGGACAGCTCCATACCGGAAATGCGTGAATAATTGATTGAATGCCTCATACAGCATCAAAATAGCAGTCCAAATGGAGAGGATTTGGAAGGCGCTCATCGCCCAATCGACTTCATTTTGGAAGTGGATCGACCTCACTAAGCCACCAATATACTCAGCGTCGTTAAGGAAAGAGCGTCGCCGCGAGTGGAGCAACGTACACTGGCATTTCCCTTCACCTGTTTGGTGGCCTTGTAGACGGGAGTCGGGTATACGCTGAAGGGGAGCTTATGCGAAGAGGCGGACAAGGGAACCTTTACCACATCGCACCGCTCATCCTGGAGGGTCTACGTGAGCCGTTCGTTGACGCGAGCCAAGCACCATTGTACGCCTTCAAAATCATGTCTCAATAAGTATTTAATTGCTTTTAACTAAGAATGCCCATTAACGGTTGGTTGCCGGCTCGGGCGCGGACCCCACCGCACGCACATTCCCAACGCCCAATATCCAAGGTTTACTTGGAGCTTAGACGAGTAGAACTGTTAGTTTGTTGGTCTTTCTTTCAGTTGAAACTTTAGAATAAAATCTACTCGTGACCAAAGGTTGCTTCATTATTTGCCTCACAACCACTCTCCTTGGCACATTTTCGCCTCTTTCTGCTATTCGAACGCTCAGAGTGAAGGTAAGGAGGGCTCTGGGAGGTTCTCCACACCGTAAATTTAATAAAAGGCTGTCATCAGTGCCTTGCTAAACCCTTGGGAAAACGCTTAAACGCCGAAGGCGTGAGGTGAACGATTTGGTGAAAGGGTGTCATGTGAGGATGTGCCGTCACCTTTTCCAAAGAACCAGTAAGGAAGGAATAAAGCGGGTTAACGTAAAAGGTCGTAAGAGGGATTGTGGAGGAGGTCAGTTAGAAACAATGGTCTCGTCTTAATCGGACGTGTGGATGAAAGAAAAAAATCTTTGCCACTTCTTTCATTCTCAAGGCACACAACTAACGATGACATCCGAACCCCAGCGCTACATTAAACTGCAGTGGCAATAAAAACGGGAACAATTTGAGGACTTCATCACAACCATCGGACTGCCAATGTACACTGACAGATTTTGGTGACAGCTTTGGGCTCAGAGATTTTGCATTCCGCCAGTTTGACAACTGTCAGGATGCTCAACAAATGGTCCTATGGCTTGGACATTCACTTCCCCATAGTTTCACGACGGATTCGCCACAGAGCGCAGCGCTAAAAATTCCGAAAAAGTCTTCTAAGGCTCCAAACAATCAAGTGTACCGGCAATCGGGGAGCGGAAGTGGCGAAGAAAATGGCTCTTTAAAACGAACAACAGCAGCACCATCGCCACAACTGCCGGCACAGCAGAGTCAGCAATTGCGACAAACATCTTCCACAATCGAATGTTTAAATGTCGGGTGCCGAAGTACTTCGACAAGGTTTTAATTTCGATTAACAAACTTTCACTTCGCCTTCTTTTGTACACGGCAAATTGTCTTGGCCAGTAAATAGTAAATGTGTAGATGTGGCCGCTGCTTTGCCTCGTGTCTACGTGGTAGATTCGTTGTAAATAGGTGAAAAAGGCATAAGAGCATAGGGAGAGCCCGAAGAGAGGGCGCCTACTCGCTTTGCCTCTCGCTTTCTCGGCCTCACACCAGTCACCTCCAATTTACGGAACCACGAGGACCAATAACGCGTAGGTGTGACTGCGAGCTAATTATGACACAGAATCCCCCTGCCAAACCGATTTCATGCTCTCGTTCAGGTCAACACGAGCTGACACAACCGGTCATGGACGAACGTCGGGCCACTCGTTCTCACACTCACATGAAACGCAATTACAGCCACAGTCACAGACAGAGAAGAGAGACCGACAGACAGACAGACAGACAGAACAGGAAAGGCGGAAATGTGGGCCGGAGGTGGGATGGCGGTAGAGGCTATGGCCTGTCTTTCATGGTCCTCTCTCGTCCTCCCCCGTCCTCTTCCTCCTCCTCCTCCTCCTCCTCCTCCTCCTGATCCCCCTAACTCGCCTGTCTCTTCCCCCGTCTCACAGGCGTTTTGACATGGGCACCCTTGTGTCTCCCTTCGCATGCAAATGCACGACCACTACCCACTTCACGTCTGTCGTGCGAGGTGCGCAGCCGATGTCGCGAGACGCGAAGACACCCTCGCCTGCACTGCAGAGAGTGTGTGCTTGTGTGCGAGCTGTGCGACTCCAACGCCAGACGGTGGTTGACAGTTGGTTGAGAGTTGGTTGAGAGTTGGTTGAAACCCCTTGGTACGATGCCACGATGACGTGGACAGTGCGGGACAGAGAGGAGCAGACTCATACTGCCTCGTCGAGGAGGCGCATCTTGCGGGGTCTTGGAGCAGTTGCGATCCAAGTGGCAAGGCGTCTGGCCCTAGGTACACCACTGCCTCTTCTCCTCTCCCCGTTCTCCTCTCCTCTCCTCTCCTCTTCCTCTCCTCTCCTCTCCGCTCTAATTCTACTTGCTCTGCTCTTGCTTCTCTCTGCTCTGCTCTGCTCTGCTCAGCAAACGCGTCGCACCTCGGCGGCACGCGACGCGGCATCGAAGCGGTGCAGATGGAAGAGGAGGGGGATGTTGTGGGACTCGAGACAAAGGGAGAAGTGTGCATGTGGAGTGTGTTAAGGAGCGGGGCCGGGAAGACGAGTGGGGATAGGGAGGAGGAGGAGGAGGAGGAGGAGGAGGAGGAGGCGATGGGGGGGGAGGAGAGGAGAGGGAAGGTGGTAGGAGTGCGCCCAACACTCGCTCCCCAAACTCTGTCCACCGAGGCGCAGTGGCAACCAAATGGCGACTCCTCGTCAGTCTCGGACTTCACGCACCTCGTGGTGATGTAGGGAGGGTGTGGTGTGGTGTGGTGTTACTTTTGCGTTGGGATGGGGTGGGTCGGGTTGTGGGATGTGGGGTGTGGGGTGTGGGGTGCGGGGTGTCGGTTTCGATTAAGCGAGTGGAGGTGGGCTGTTAGATAGAAAATGGTTGTTGTGGTGAGTCGCGGCGGTGTCTCGAGGTTGTATTTACCACCTCGAAACATTGGCTCGGGCAGTTGCGTGTGTAGGTGTGTGGGGTGTGCGTGTGTGTGTGTGGGGAGACAGGCAATGAAATGGCGGTGCAAAGGAGGCGGGACGTCGTTGAAGGTGGCAGTGGTGGTTGGAGCGGTCGGCCGGGTGGATTAGTGTGCGGGTTGGTGGGTGGTGGGTGGTGGGTGGGTGGGTGGGGTGGTGGGTGGGTGGGTGGGGTGGGGGTGGGTGGGTGTGGGGGTGAGTGGCAAGGGTTCGGTTTTGGGTTGGGTTGGGTTGGAAGGAGGTTGAGTGGTGAGGACTTGATGGTAGTGCTTGAATTATGCATGCCATGGAGAGCTGCCTCAGCTCCGTCTGCACGGACTAACATTTTACTGCTGTACGTGGCATGAAACGAGGCACGGTGGAGCAGTGCGCTTGGGCATTGGTGGCATCATCACACACACACACACACACACACACACACAGTTGTAGATGAAGATGAGGACACCGATGAGGGACAGATTACGGGGAGGGGGAGGGGGAAAAACAGAAGAGGAAATTGAAGACGGAGACGAAGATTGAAGGCGGAAAAGTAGAAGGGGGAAGGAGGCGGAGGCGGAAGGCGGAGGCGGAGGCGGAGGCGGAGGCGGAGGCGGAGGCGGAGGCGGAGGAGGAGGAGGAAGGCGAAGACGAGAACGAGAACGAAGAAGACGGACCAGGAGAGGAAGGGGGGGGGCGACAGTGGCTCGAAAAAAAAGGGAAGAGGGAAAGGGGAGTTGATGGCGGAGGGAGTGGGGGGAGAGAGGGGGGGGGAGTAGAAGATGAGGCGAGGTTGGGGAGAATGGAGCCAAAGTAGGCGAAAAGGAAGGAACGGCGGGGGAGAAAGGCTCGCACAGGCGGGTGAAGGGCAGCCTCTGAGAGGATGGGAAGACGCAATGCCCGCCTCGTGCATGGACTTGCAGAAGGACAGGGGAGCCGACGTCGCGATTGCGGCTGGAGTGGTCCAGTAGAATGGTCCGACGCGGTGACGGTGTTGCGTGAGTGGGTCGATGAGTGGGTGTGTGGACGTTGACAGTGACAGTGACCAACTGAGCACAGCAGAGCGCTGCACCACACCTCTCCACTGGAGACCAACCTCCGCCACCCTCCAACTCACTTTCCCCTTCCCTCGTCCCCACCCGCATCCTCGCCTCTCGAACAGACTTCATGGCAGCCTTCGGGTCCCATCTCTCCGTTGGCCGCCTCTCCGCCCATGTGGGTTGTTGACGGGGCCAGCCGTCTTTGACAATCATGGCGAGCGGTTGGAGGGAGCGAGTCAATGTGCGCGGACTGAATACGTGGAGGGGCGCGACTGTGCAAACCAGTGTGTCTCCTTCTGCTCCTCCTGCTCTTCCTCTCCCTCCACACTCCACCTCCACCTCCACCTCCACTTCCACTTTTCACCTCCGCGTCCTCTACACTTCGCGATGATTTATGCGACACTTAATGGCATGCGCATTGGGCAATGCGATTTTACGTGCCAAAGAGACGAGGCGCAGGTGCAACGCAAGCCCGCTTCATCGCACTTTCAGTCACTTTCCACACTCTCCTCCAACGACGATTATTACGCACGTCTGCAGATTCTTTGTGTGTGTCCACTCCTCCTCCTCCTCGCCACCACGCCTCCCCTCCAACCTCCTCCACTTTGCTTCCCCACTGGTCGGCTCTCGCGATGCTGTTGGGGGGGAAGGTGTTTTGTCGCTGGAGTGCGTGTGTTTGAGTAGGTGGAGTTGGGGCGCTAGAGGTCGGATCGAGGTCGGTTCGCGGTGGGAAGGAGGTGGGAAAGTGACCTTCTCCAATGCCAATAACCGGTTCTGCGTCCGCCTCTCCCCTCAACCGCGTCTGTGACTTTCGCAGTCAGCACTCGTGTCTGGGTGTCTCGTGAGGCGGAGTGGTGCGGAGGGTGGAAGGCGAGGGCACCTCCTCACGTCGCCATGCAATATCGCCACTGCACCAACACCATGTGCAATAGAACGGTGGGTGGGTGTGGGAGAGGCCACACATGCTCGCGCTATTGTCTTCGTCGCCTTGGTCGTCTTCGCCTCTTCCTACCTAATCCGCGTTCTTCCACAGTCAGAGCACAAGTCGTGTCCGCGCTCTCCGCAGTTCCCTTTGCGACACGCGGTGGTGTGGCTGCATTCTCACATGGTCTTGAGTCAGCGAGGCTCTCTGTGTTTCAGTGGTGGCAGGTGGATTTGATGGAGGTGGCATCTTCGACCGCGAGCGGGCCTCCGTGTGAGGAAGGTCGGTCGCCTAAATTACGCACTGGGACCGTTGAAGGCAGGACTTTCGACGAGCGACTGTGAACACGCTGGTGAACGCTGGGTTATAAGATTACGCGGCCTCTCTGTCGACACACCCACCCACCAATCATATTTAGCATCTGTCTGTCCTATTGAAATCACAATATTCTCATCAAACCAGTGCGGCTGGTATTCTACTCTTACACTGGAGGTTTTGATTTTTTCTGGCCAGTGGGGGCGGGTCGACTGTTTAGAGCAGAATGTAGCGCATTTGCGCGTCGATGGAAGACGCTTTATTTTGTTTGACGGCACACAAATAAGTGGTGGATGTCATTTTTCATTGAATTTCTCTTCGCCCTCGTCTACTTCGGTCGTTCGATTTCTGAGAGCTGTTAGACACGTCTCACAAACAATGTACAGGTGTGTCGTTGGCACAGGACTATGACAGATTTCTGTAGTCCAAACGATCCCTGCAATTTGCACTAGTGGAGTGATTTTCACTCGGTACGGCCCTTCGTGAATGTAGACGATCGCACAGCATGGCATATTGTCATGGATGGATGCTTTCGTGCCATTTTGAATGCGAAAAGTTGGATTCAGCCGACACTCCTCTGAAATAGGGCCGAGACCTGTTCTCCCCCTCGCCCCCGAGTTGCCTTGAACTGCGCCAAGGCTTGTCCCAACTTTCCTCTCTTCTCGTCCTCAACTTCATCCTTCTTTTTCCCACTGCGAGTGTATCTCCGCGAATCGCGCATCCACAACAGTACAAGTTCAGTGGAAGAGGGGAAAACTCACCTCTGAACCATAATCCGTCAGTGATAAATATGCACTGCTTTATTTCCCTCTCGTTCCCCTCTCTCTCCCCTCGCTTGAAATCCCCTGTCCCCTTGAATGTGACTGTCGCGCAGTGGTCAACCGATGATGCCTTACCCGTGGAACACTGGCATCCAAAGGTGCACATCAGTCTGAGCAGCCGCCTGGTCGGCTGTGCGAAGAGATGACTGTGACCGATTACGTCTCAAGGCGAAGGACTTGGACGTGTGTGTGGCGAGAAGTGGTGAAACTTGACGTGTTGTCACGGCCATTCAACCTCCTAACTTGTCAAATGGCGCCTCGAGACAGGGTCAGATTTTTCTCAGTGATGAGTCTGGCGAGGCACCCGGCGTTTCGGTATCACTTCCGATTATCCTCCTGGATCTTACTAATCGTCCCTTTACAGGTATCTCCCAAACATGGGACCTTTTTGGAGGACTTCGGTTCACTTCAGGCAGCATAACATCAGTCTATCTATTTCCTATACCTCAACTACACATACCTGCGAGAGCCCATTCATAAGTGAAAGAGAGCACTTCGACGGCAGCTAACATTGCAAACTTTCCGTTTTAACCAGTTCTGCACAATATCCGCCGACCAAGCACCATCAAGACACCAACCCCTCGAAGTTTGTACTCAGCAATTTGTAACTTTAGCCGGAATGCCATCACTCCACTACTGCTACTCATGTTAATTTTCAGTAAAATGATTTCTTCCCCAACTTATCGGACAGAAGTTTACAAAACTGGAACAGTCTCGTGTTAAATCGCCTCAACACCGCAACCCGAGCGGGACACAAGTTGGCAGGTTGCTGCCAGCTCCAACAAAACAAAATTCTATCTGCTGGCTCTCGAATAGGTATAAAACACGGCTCACTTAACGGTCCTTCTCCTCCACGAGTAGTCTCGACACACCCCTTGGAGACCATCTTTGCGTTTGACCACTACTCAATCCTGACATTTCCTACCGCTTAGAAAGCATTTTAAATCTGCACTTGGCACTCGAGAGCTAGGCGGAAGAAGCGCAGGCGCTGCTGGACCAGCAGGGAAGCTGACTCAGCAGAACGCCGACTTTTTGCACTTGGGTGGAGTGGAGAGGCAGCATGGTAAATTCTCACTCGAACAGCAGTGAGCGCACACGCCCTTGCAGACATCCACTTTAGAATCTCTCGGCTCAAAACACTTTCTATTTGCCAAACAATCGTCCTCGTTGAGACAAGAGTACGCAACAATGACTAAGACTTTAAAATATATGTTGACTTTGAACAAGTCTTTTGACTTCAGCAAGATGTTTCATACCAGACTAACTTTATTCCACCGGCCAAATTTGCCTCGACACCTGCCCATGACTCTGTGCAGGCAGGAGAACCATATCTAAAGAAGAGTGGACTCTCCAACCCTAAAGAATTCGCACACTAGTGAGCACATCTTCAATCCCAGCCCCGTCTGCGTCGACGCAGGGGTTGCACTCTAGCGTTCGGGCTGTACTACAAGTATGTGGGCTCCTTTCACCCCACAGACACAGATTTCGCGACCACATGGACTTCACTCCACATTTTGTGGGGCTCATTAGCCGCGCCCTCTGAGGTCAAATATTCCACAGCAATTAGTTTTGCGAAACAAGGTCCCTGCGAGTGGAAGACCGCCTCTCTATATGACGGTCTTGATAAAATTAGCTGACCACGTGGGCATTCCCACAACCAAGACCATCACTACGGCAGTCTTTACCAACCTTTTGATCAGGTCTGCCGCTGAGTGCCACTGCAGTGATGCGATAACAGTGATTTTCCTGAACAGTTTGAGACGCTCTTTGTTGGAGTTTTCTGACTGGAGGAGACCTGACGAGAGTGTTAGTCAGCATGTGGGCCAAAAAGATGGGTCTTTCAGCGGTTCTACGTTTGTAATCGAAGAAAAATGGGGGATCGGTGCAATGACGATGGATCACGGCAGCATCCCGAATTTTAATTAACGAAATTACCAGACTTCTGACTTCACTGTTGGTTGCGCCGCCGAATCCTACTGATGTGCGTTAGTAGCGTGTTGGCGTACAAAGGGACCTAGAGTGCGCAGTTTACTTTTGTAATTCCGTATTCATCCAATTTTCGAGAAGAGGTTGGTGGGGAGCCTCGTTACATGGACACGTAAAACCATCCCGCCTAGTATACTGGAGGAATTAAGCGCAACTGCTCAGATGCTGGCCTTATGTGAACCGATTTCGTGTGACCGTCACATCGAACATTTGCCCAACAAAATATCATCCCATTCCACGCAATTCCGACTGTTAATTAGACGATGAGTGCCTCCAGCATCTGGAGGTGAGGGAGGTAACTCTGACCAAAATGGAAATAAGAGATTGTTAGGACTAGACACAACGACGATCTTGATGAGATGCAGAAGCAAATAGGACCCGCCTTTGGGCTAATCGAGAGGAAAATGAACGCGACTCCGCCAATTCTCAAATGGTTAGAATGGGTTCGAGCAAAGTCAGGTTTGGGGAGGCCAAATGAGAGGAGCTCTACTTACGCATCCCCACGTCGAAGGATGCCACTGCAGTCCTCTGTAATAGCAATCAAAAAAGGGCTCCGAGGTGTCCGCCTGGTACGAGGCTTGTACACTCGAAGAACTAATAGCACAGAGGCCTCACAGTCGCCGACTCCATTTATCAAATCCTCACCTAGTTAATAACGAGGGCCAAGAAGAGTCACATTCAGGCAAGGTGCGAGTTCGAGACGGAGAATAAACGGTAGCAACGTGATCCATGCAACTGAAAAAACGCTACGCTGACAGCGGTAGGCACCCAAATAAAAAATAGGAATTTGAGTACGGATAAGCCAATTGCCAAGTCTCATTTACAGCATGATGATTTAATTTACAATGACAATGGCAAGACAAGCTCCCCACAATCAACGCTCGACTCTGTCCTTCCATCACCAGTCTATATTGCAGGTTACGGAAATTCGACAAAAAGTCGTTTTTCTACACTGATACGATCGTAAAGAACATCACTTTCTCGAAAATGCCCATAATCGCACATTAGTTTGAGTAAAAAAATTGCAGTAGTATGAGAATTCAGTGTGTGCAAACAAATGCATAAACATATCGTGGTTAAGTCAGTTAATTAAATAACAGCGAAAACAGGCAAATTAACGGAAGATAAGACGCTTAGTGGAGCGAACACATTTACTTCAGGTAAGACATCATGCGTTTTGAAAAATGAGAGGTTGTGAATGAATGTCGTATCTGAAGCAACTCAGAGGGACAGAGTTAACTAAATTTCTCCTTACCAGAAACATCCCCACCCAGACGCGAGCAGTATTATGGGCGTTGCTGCCTTCACCACTGGCTTCACACCATTTTCTTCAGTTGGGATGCGGTATTGACCGCGACCATTACTAAACACTCCAACTATGACTAACAACCGCGTGTAGTCGGGGCATAAGCGACCTCAGAAGTGTTTTAATCCATTTCAAATCAAAAAAAGAAAAGACAAAAGCAAGCCCTTAGAACTAAAAGAAGTGGCCAGACTAGCAGACGCTATTGAAGAAGGTATTTCTGGAAGAGACGAATTTGTGAAAACCTCATCATTATAGAAACCATTTGGTAGTGTAGAGAGCAAGCAGAAAAACACAGTTGAAAAACACGTGCGGGGGAAGGGAGAAATAGGTAGTAGAAATTAGTTCATGAAGCACAATCGCAATATGGAGACTGTAAATCTCAATACATATGAGACGGCTTGTCTTCCCTCACGAAATGTGAAAGTGGGAGTAGGAAGTGTGCCATCCATCATAACAGGAAAAACGCTAAATCTAGACGAAGCGAGAGGGAACTGAGCTCCAATGCATGTTCCGCCTTGCGGAGGCCACGGCAGGCAAAAGTGCTGGCCGTGAGATAAAACAATACTACTTTTTTGTTTTCAATCCTTTCTCGCATCCAATACAAAATAGTGCAAAAAGAAAAAATAAAACAACAGCGATGATAGAAAACTACGTAAAGAAAAAAAATGTGCGCAAAAGATTTATCCGGTACCAAATGTCACTGATCACACAGATATCAATATCAGCGAATAAATCCGGACTAAGACGACATAAATATGACTTCATATGCATCTATATACATATATTTGCGAAATTACTAGACTGAAACAAGCGGCTAGTCAACCCTTTTACCCTTTACCCATTTCTTCTTCCCTCGAAGGGCCCGTAGACGATCCATTTCCTCCCTGAAATCAGCGTGCTCATCTCGATAAAGACCGACGCGACGCAGAGTAGCAAGGATTTCTGAGTATTCTTCGAGAGGAGGATACCAGTCGCGAATCTTAATAGCTTCTGGGAGTTCGCTCATGACGCGGACGACTTTTGGGGGTGGGTAGGTCGATGTATTGTCTGCAAAGATCCGACTGGCCAAAAGTGCTATTCGTCGTGAATACGTCCCGCACTTTGCGGCCATTCTATACTAAAGTGGAATAAATACAGCAGTATAGACCACAAGTATCATATGCGATCGACGAGAGAAGAGTAACTTGCACACCTACTTGAAAAGCATACAGCAAAAAATAACCAGTCACTTTATAGAAAGATACCATCTGTGCATTAAAAAATATTGTGGCTTTATACACTTCTAACATAGTATAAAGTTTCATTTGCAGATGTCTGTCAACAAACAATTTATTTTATTAGCATAAGACGGATAGATGAAAAAGATATTTTGTGATTGAAAGTTAGCCTCTAATTAAATGAAGATCAAGGCGTTGAATTTGTTTCTTATCTCAGTCCAATCACGCTTTTAAGCTTTAATTGGTTCACAATCCTCAATTTGACGATTGGGTTACTTAATCCTACCACCACTGTAATAATAAATTAATCTACCTCCCGCGGTCTAAGAGATGTGTGAATTAGATAAATTTTTCCCAACTTTAAGCACATTACCACATATAATGGCTTATCATCTTAAGGTCTGGCAGGTAGGTGCTCCCTTTGTGTCCATTCGGCCGAGGGAGTTCAGACGACCTCAAGAGAATAGTACAAATAATGGGACATTGTCCACTATGTCATGAGCCCCTATTTTCGCACAATGCCGTAAAAAATAACTATTTATCTATCCCAATTTTTAAAACCTAATTAACTGAAGCCCAGCACCAAGTACTACTTAACGGTGTTTGTAAACACTGCCAAATAATTTCCTTTGGTCTCATTCAGTCATCATGCCATCGTCATAGGAATAATGCGCCCATATAGTTCAGCCTGCTTCAAGCACAAATTCATATCTTGCCCCTTACGCTTACACTGCTATGCATGGGAAATATAACCACACGGAAAAATGGGCATTCATCAGTCTAGATTAAGCCCTATTGGATTCGCCTTCTTTTAGGCATTTTAACAGACTAAGGCATTGACATTTCCTCCTTGGGTCGGTGATGCGCCAACCTGCCGCCGAGCTAAGCATATTATTTATCCCCTGAGGTAGATCCTTCCAGTACAAGAATCAACATTGATATTCAGTGGAAAGTTATGCTATTTACGTAACTTGCACTTTGGCAATGACACTGACTGTATAAGGTCAAATTTAACCAAAAAACAGGTTCCTAAACAGTTTTCTTTCAAGACCCCTTCGTATGCGTCAACACCCAAGGTGAAATTGTCCCTGACGAAATGGTCGCTAGAATGATGACTTTTCACCGTGGGGTATCCACAAGGTTGAAAAGTGCGCCTATTCTACTTAAATGCATCGTACACTCGTCGAGTGGTGAAATGCTCCACCACTTTCGTCGGAGGGTACCATGTCTCCCGACTACTTGTCGTGAGTTAACAACCTTGGCAATGAGGAAACCAAACCCAAGAAATTGGTACTTTGCCACAGTAAGCTACAGGTTTTCTATTCAGCCCTCTACCGGCACTTTAAAACTACACACACGAACAGTTAAGCCTGGCCATATCGTCCTCTTAACTTGCATCCAAAAACCCTATGTCGTTTTCTTTAAACAGTCGGGAGACGAACTATTCAAAGCCGGTGCATAGAGAAGCATTGCAATGCGGAACTGGAGAAGCCAACAACGAGAACCCTCTGTACCTTTCAATTTTGGTTATCATGAGGTTAATGGGCCAAAAAACACACCTCGATACCCAATAGAACAACCGACTAGACATTACTGAGAAGAGGGGAGAACATTCGAAAGGTTTTTGTCAAAATTCAACCTATTAAAAAGAATCGTCTCAAACCAAGACCTGCTCCACTTGCACATCCAAAAGGGACGCATCATTCTCCTTCAACGTAGCTACGAATTTATAAAGACCGGCTGGATACACTCCTTCCTGGTCCAGCCGACCCGTGGTTGTCACACGGGACACCCATTTCCGTACCGCAGGGGGTGGTTTCTCAAACTTTGCCATGTACCTTGGTGTCTCCATAGTCGTGGTAGAAACTGTAGACATAAAGAATTTTCCTATCAATTGCTATTCTCAGGGCTGCGCGTCGCGCAAAGCCCTCATTGAATTTGACTCAATTTCCTCATCTTCCCAACTCAATCTTCTTCTCATCCTGTTCCATAGCAAATCAGGCGACAGTTACAATGATAGCGGCAGAAATACGACGCGTACTAAACATGCTTGTGTCTGCGCCCTGTAACCCTAACCGCCCTCTTATAGGGCGCTTCATAACCATCCAATGGGCGATAGAACTAGTGTTAGGGGCACTGGCGGGGAAACACCAATAGGATGTAAGCAATGCGAGAAATGCCGTAAAGGCAAAACGCCTATGAATAAATGACGCTCATACAACTGGTAAGTAGCAACTCGCTTAGTTCTCCAACGCAAAAAAGTAAACCGGAAGACTTAGCTAACTACTTAGCTCATTTTACCGAAAAGGCGGAGATTGTCGTGTGAAAAGTTAGCAAAGTGATTCGAGAGGTCCAAACAAAAAGGAGGAAAGCTCTATTACCAAAATAACAAATGCGTCCCGACTTTACAATAAAAAACGAAAGCACCGTAAAACCACGATACATTCAGTGTTTTCGCACTCGCTCCATCCTCCGCTCTAGATATAAAACAAGAACAGTTAGTCATGTTCAAAATCGCACGCTTCCACAGGAACAAAGTCACTCTAACCTTACCTTTTGCCTTCTGCATAAGATAGGCGAAAGCGGGGTGTTTACTGGATATTTTTCGCTTCTTCTTTGCCTTCTTCTCTTAGGTTCTGCTGAGATTTTCGATTCCTCTGTGTCGCTCAACTGGTGTATCGTTGGCTCATCAGAGTTGTTACTCCTCGTCTGTCCCCCTCCTTAGCCTCTTCTATATTTCGCTCGTCCTTTTCACCTGCATTATCACTAACGGAAGCGGCCTTATTCGCAAGTCGCCGCCTCTCATGCTCTGCCCGTCGCTGAGCCCTTACAGCTTCCTTTGCGCGAAGCAGAGCGTCTTTTTGGGCCACCTCTTGCGGCGTCCCGCTTCTGCCAACTGTGGTAGAGCACCACACCCGAGTTTACGCCCTCTTCTATCTACATCAATGACTTCATATTATTTCGTTTCCAAAAGATATAAAATATCAAACAAAATATGATACCTTGATCAATTCAAGCGTGAGTCGAGTCCAAGCTCCGTGAGCCGAACACATGCCTTGCGACAACCAATGAGATGAGTAAATCCGTGCGTGGACTTGGCTTTCTCACGCTCTTCCATCAGTTCCTTAGATTTAAATCTTACCACCCGAGACGGGCTGCTTTTGCTCCTCCATTACACGTTGTTATCTATTGTCGGCTGACCTGGCAAAGTAAACCCTCTGCCATGTCTTCAACTTCAGAAAGCGGCTGAGTCGGTCAACAGATTTGCTCTGCAGAACGGTAAAAGAACCATTTATTGCGGCGAAAGCGTAACACTTGATCCGTCAAGTAACAGAGGGTAGTAAGGGAGACCAAACGACAAAATAACTGTCTGCGATTTAACGGGCTAGGACAATAGACTGATTATTAAACGAGTCCATTCGTCAGTATCATCATGAATTGATGGAAAACTAGAAAAAAGGAGGACAGAAATTCACTTAAGTAAGATAGTCGTCTCTAGATTGGCGTAATGAGCAAAGGTCAGAACCCCTGAGGTTTTTCCAAATCCCTGCGGTCCTAGTCCTCCGGTTGGCGCCAGTTCGACGCTGTCGTCGCGCAGTGAAGCGCCGCCCATGCCGAGACGACGCAGCGCTCGGCTAATTGAACGATTCTCCAATCGAATATTGTAGTGGCGCAGATAGATCACTTCTCTGTCTTCGGCGGCCTTTTCCACCGCAACTATTCCACTTCGCGACTCAAGAGCAGAACCGACGCACATACTCATTTAAGCTGTAAGCGGAAGGATAACCAAATTATCGTTTGCGATAATTTCAAAAATGAAAATACCTTCTGCGGTTGAGCGAGGGCAGCATGTTTCTGGAACATATCTCAAGAGGCGGAAGATGGAGGTGGAGGTGGGCAGACGCCGTCTTTCCCCCACCCGAAACCGGTCATGGCAAGAGTGGAGGTTCGCGAATAATTTTGCGAATATCGAAACTTCCTCCGTACTAAAGTGGACTCAATATCACTCGAGTATGTGAGGAATATTCGAGACACACGGAAAAGTCAAAACTGGACTCGAACTTGGAGAGGAATCGAATTTAAGTGGAAGAGTAAATCTCCCTCCAAGGGAGTTTTTACACTTTGTCTCTCTCTCTAATCTTCAACATCGTCCTCCGATTCAGCCCACGATCAGCAGATCTCAACTTATTTCGCTGTTCTGCATTAGTGCTCGTGTATGCAATTTCTCTTCGCCTCGACTTTTATTTGACCCGAGCGATGAGTTGAAGTATGAGAGGACTTTGTTGTGAAACGTGGGAGATGTCCCCGCACGCCCGTGGTGATGAAATCCACTTTCCGAGTATCATTTCGTCGACTAGACTGGCCAGAGTTGGGCGAATGCCAGCTGATCAGGCCTCTCTGCCTATATACGTACAGACCCTCCGATGCTGCCGATCGTGAACATACAAGGGTAAAGGGCTGCCTAAATCTCGCCTCGCAGTCTATCACTCACAGGAATCACCTATCAATCGCGCGGGCGGATCGGGGACAAATCAACAAGACTGTCCGTGAGAGAGCCGCGTAGCCTCGAATTAGTCCGCTATTTCTGTGGCACGGCGGAGGCGCGGGCCTGCTGCTAATCGATCGAGGGCCGTTCCGACGTCAACGGTGAATCGTGGAGCCAACGAGAGCTCACTCTACGATGATGCTTACGATTTGTCGTAGTGTTTTCTCGAAGGACATTTCTACGTAGTGTTGACTGCAAAGAAGGCAAGAGCAATGATTATAGCTACCTGCAAGCACCAATGGGCAGAGAGCAGCTGCGCACGCGTGCGGTAGCGAAATAGAGAAAAGGAGGACGAGAGATAGAGGAGAGCATTCATTTAACAGTCATCTCCCAGCATGGCGTTAATGGGGACAGATCTGGTTACCCCTCATTGCTGAGTTCGGGACCCGCGCGTGTTATGACTCTCGCGCCAGAATTGGTCGCGTATCTGGTGCGCACTTACGCGCAAAACGATTAGCTCGGAAGACTTGGTGTCTTCCAGATAACCTCAGACCTCCTCTGACCGGACCAGAGAAACTAGCGACACAACCTAATACTTTTTAAAATATATCGCAGTCAGCCAACACAGATAATGGCAAGTCCTCTCGAGCATCTAGTAGACGGAGTTAGACGCGTAGGATATAGACGCCGGGTGCTATTTTGGAATTAAGTAATTACTAGTAACATACACGTGTGATTACGTTGTAGATATATAGGGGGTAAGGGAATAGAAAGTTAGGGACCAGGAATTGAAATCTTGAGAGGTGGGCAGAAAAAAGGAAGGCAGTGCACTACACATTGCTTTGCGATTTAAGTGGATTTCTTCCGTATCAGCTTTGTGTGTTCCCGCATTATCAGAGCGAACTAGCACCACGCCTACAGGTGCAGAAAAAGAAGAATCTTTGCGCCATATTGCTAGAGACGGCATGTAAGTGCTGAAATACGCCGGAAGGGAATCCGAGACAGGTCGCTAATAATAAAACAGAGTAAAAAAATTTCGACAATCGAACAAGACGAACCTGGCACACACGGAGCAGATCTGCCAAGGAAGCTCGCACCTCTCCTTGGCCCAAGGAGTAGGACTTTTACCCACGACAACGCGCAGGTTTGTCGCGACAGTATGGTACTTCGGGGTGCTGCTTCCCCTTCATAGCACGAAGGAGGGCGCGCTGAAGGCCCACATCGGGAGGACAGCAGCATGGAATACTTAGCCAATCAGTTTGCGCGGGCGTTCCGGTTTGAAAGCTCAAAAGACTATCCAGGGCCTTGGAGCCACTAGGTGAGAAATCGGGAAAAAACAAGGAGTTAGAGAGCCGGGAACCCGGACAAAGATAGATAGGGCCAAAAATTTTAGAGAATTGAGGGTAATTTGTATTAGCCACACTCCAAGTAGGAAGTTAGCAGGTCAATTGGACCGTGTTCTTGAAGAGACGCGGAGATGCAAAAACCGGTTGAAAAAGCATTTCTGGCACGACCTTCACCAGTAAGACCCTTTCAGCCTCAGCTATCACCGATGATTCCTCGCCTCGTTAATCTGCCGGTGGGGTGTGTAGATATTCTAAATATAACAGCGCCAACTAGAGATATACACTCAAGAGCCATCGGGTTTCCGCGTAATCACCATACTTTCAAACTGACTTTTGGCGTAGAGAACTGTCTCCGTGTCCTCGACATTGTCTTATATTTTGATTCCCCCCGTCCAGTGGGATGTGTTTTATCAATGTCACATGTTTCTAGATTTCGTCCCAGGGGTGTGGCGGTTTTGTATTTCAAAGAGTAGGCTTCTTTCGTCCCTTGTTCGTATTGCCGATACCGTTGATTTGTTTGCGCTACTCCTAGTTGGAGTGATGGAGAGTAGTCAAGAGTGTTGTGCACTGCAGGTTTTTTTTTTACGGATTCACCAAAAGGGTCGAGGGAACCACAATCCTGCGGAAGGAAGTGAGTGGGAGGAGGGGTAGGAACAGAAGTTGCTGACACTGAGGTGTTTATGGCGTTC
>QEYB01000217.1:0-17646 GCA_017562135.1 Dipylidium caninum | reverse complement strand
TGTACCAATAAAATCACACGGACTCCGGAGAATGGCTTACTCTGTGCCAATTCTTGGATCGCGCGCCTCTTCGGCAGACTGTTCGTGACATCTACGACTCCGCACATCAGGCGTCTGCCTCACCGTGCAACCACCACTTCCTTCATTAGTTCCCAATTGCCGGGACGAAGGATAAACTAGTTCGCCACTTGACCTCTCCTCCGTGTTTATTTACGAGAGCATACTTTGTATCGCCATGTATTTATGTTGGCTGGTGAAACAGGAGAAGCGGAGAATAATGGCATTTATGCTCTTCTCGAGGATTCCTCTATCTCGTCGTCACTGTGATGAGCCGACAGGTGTTTGGCAGTCGCCTCGCTGAAGTTGGAGTGGACAGCGTCGATGCCGCGTATGGCGTTAGGCCGCAGCTTCGTGGTGACATTTATTTTCATGTTCATGGTAACAAAAACGTTGTTAAGCGTTCGGAGTTCCTTAAATCTAGGGGGAAACTCGTGCGGTGGAGGGGGTGGGGCGATAAGGAGGAGGAGTAGCAGGACAGAGGTGCTGCCTCGCTGGTCTGTGGAGACCGTCGCAGCATTTGCAGACAAAACCGTCGCGCTTCTATCCTTTCAAATGTCAATCTCTTTCGCCACGGCATGCTTTTCCTGGGAGAAGACCCACATTGCTCAGATATTAAGTCTTTGTTGCGGCCATGCTATTACTTTCTCGCGTCATGTTAAGACAGAAGTGCACTTTTCGAGTGGTAGTGTTGTAACGAAATTCTACGTTAAGCACAGCGGTATGGGAGCAGAGTCGACGATGGGCGCATAACCATACATGAGACCGCCCTTTCTCATTTTAACCGACATTGTAAGTCAGCCCGGTTCCGAGTTCTCCGCAGCGCACCTAACTTGCGCCTACCAGAGCAAACGACTGAGGACGAGGGGAGACGAAGTGCTGAGAGGGGCTATGACGTACACAGAGAAAGGTGGAGTCGACGTGTAGTAGTGAAGTTATATTGAAAGTTAAACTGAAGAGAAACTTGACGCATACTGGAAGGATTTGCCTTTGGATAAAAGCATAAGAGCAGAAGGCCCACAGGAGTGGAGCATCTACAGCGTTGACAGGCAACCGTACACGGATTGTGTGGCTCTCACACATGCAAGCGTTTGGCCTTATCTCAGAGGTCAAATTTCTCTATGATCGACTGAGAGGTCGAGGTTGACAAGCATTTTTCTGCCGAAGGTAGCAGACAAAAACGTTCGTATAGGAGGTTGGGCGTTTAAGTTGTTCCGCGAGAACAAGGCCTCATCACTTGCCATAAACGTCTGCTTTGTACCCACGATGAGGCAAATCTCGTGATTAGCCAAGATCGACGGAGACGAAACGGCAATGTACACCTGGAACACTGCGCACTCACGACGCCTGTAGGATTCTCCACTTCTTCTTTTCCATTCCAACGGTCAACGATGGCGTTATTGGCCTGCCTATTTTTATTCTATTTCTAAAGGATTTTTAGGTAAACCTCCTGTTAGATGCTGTCAAGATATCTAAGCTCAGTGATTTCACGATATGCTATTATTTTTCTCTCTTCAAATTCACATTCTTTCTTGGGCTTGCTTTGGCTGTCTATTAGATGTGAGGATTTCTTTCCTGCTTCTCTTATGATGGACTTTTCATCTAAATAATAAGGATGAATGTTGTATATTAGCCCCACGAGTGTGGTGCAACGAACGCCAAGAACAAGTCAGTCCCTCTCACATGTTCATTCTGAAAAATCTCTCAAAAGCTATGCAGAATGACAACGTTACAGGTTCTTCTGCAGACCCGCCTTTCACGTTTCAGTCGCGTGGTCGGTATTTGAGGAAACTTGAGTTCCCCTGGAACGTTCCTTTTGCAAACTGGACTTTGTGTAGATTGAAAACCACACGGCCACTGTGATGGATGTAGCTAATACGACTAAACAATGGATGACTAGAGTAGGAAAAGAAATGGAGGAGAAACACGGCAACGAGTCGATGGCCAGCTTCATTCTGCAGCACCTGTGAGGCCTGAGCTACCGGTGTCGACGGCGGAGCAGGCGCCTGTCGTGGATGGCATGTTGCTCCGTTTTGATTCACTCTGGCAACTCAACGTCATTCGCCTCGCACAGAAGACCATATGCATTTGTAAATTCCTATATGGACACACGACTACGATGGCACTGTTCAAAGCTTTAGCGCCCCACTGGCAACTTAAGCGCCCATGCCAATATCAAGCGCTCGAAAAAGCGCCCTCTACCAAAAATAGTCCTGCAGAGCCAAGAGCCACAAGTGACCATTGCTGCAGAAACCATGGACAAAAGACTTACCGACAGGTGGAAGTGTCGCTCGTCTCCACCACACTGCCAGCATCAGAATCGAGGACGACAGAGAAACATACCGCCTTGGTCATCGAGGAGGATGGGGAGGCGACTGAGCCGGTGTTTCACACGCGGCTGTACCGCCCGCAGGCCCTCGGCCGTATTGCGTACGTCCTTACTGGTCGACTTCGTCAGTTTGTAGGCAAAAATAGGACAAACTCATGTCCCATAAATTTTCGCATAAGGATTTACAATTGGAGTGTCTGCTCAGGTCCATTATGTAAGAGACGCCTCTATGTATCATTTTTTCGCTATCAGATCTATTAATGTAGAATGAGCCATATCTATTCGTCCAAAATCGTGTATTAAACTATTATACAGAGAATGCCTTATTGCCTGCTCAGACCTCTCGTTTGCCTTCGCTGATACTGGTAGGATGCCTTTTACGAAACCCCTACTGAAGACTCTCCACTGCAGAGTCCGAACACAAAGTGTAGTAACTCGAATTACACAGTGGAGTACCTGCAGCCATGCTTAAAGTCGGCCCGGTACTGCTGGGCAATCGGCCCTTTGAAGCTTATGCGCTGGAGAGTACAACGCCTGAGTAGGGTGGGGTTAACGGCGTGGAGTGCTGAAACGCATTCTTATACGAGGAAGAGAGTAAGAGGAGAAGAGGTGCATTAACATGTGATAATGGATGGCTTGTTTGAGTTGATTAGACTGTTGTCTTCCCCGCAATGCAGCCAGGTGAAATGGTCAAATGAGAAGGGGAATGGTGTCCCGCGCTCAGGTAGGAGTGAGGAAAAACTGGAGACAGGTGGAGTGCAAGTGGTGCACTTTGATTGCCAGTGGACAGGCTGCTTATTGGCATGCTGCATGGAACAGTGTTGAGGAGGTGTGCGAATATGGCTTTGGCGGATAGAGAGGTAGCCTCCTTGCATGCATGGAAATATGCATAACAACGCCCGTCGCCCAAACACAAAATCTCTCAGCAGGCTAAACTTTGCCCCAAGTCCATAGCTAGTATGCTAATTAATTATTGTTAGGTTTTCAGCGGACAATAAGTGGAAGCAAGTTTGCCGCCGTTAATTAGAAGAGCAGTCGCGATCGTTGGAAGAGAAGAGTATAAGTTAAGATTGCTTTAGTGAATCGGATGTGCTGGTGGATTGAGTAATTACGTTACCATCACATGTGCCGTTGGGCGTAAAACATACTATGAAGCAGAAGTAAAACCGTCCTCAGATCTAGTTGTGTTCGAAGTTCTCCAGTTATTCTACGATTCCTGTTGCATTGGACCGCCGTATTGTCTGGCGGGAACTTACTTGGCGGGAAATTGTGCCCATTTTGAGAGATTTTCACCTGAAACGTGTTACTGCTTGTTTCGACCCTCGTACTCCACTTCGGTCGGTCGGTCGGTCTTGGTGTTCTGCATCGCCGATCAGCTGGTCGTGGAGGAGGGGACGACACAGCTCAAACAGGTTTGCCGCCAGTTTTCGCGCAGTCTCGGCGTCGCCTGCCATGGTGAAGGCGTTGGCATGTCGTGCGTTGAATGAGAGGCAGAGAAGGAGACTGAGGATGAGTACGAGTGTGAGAAGCATTTGACAGCCGACGAGATGCAACTGGAAGCTCACTGTGATTGTGGGCAAAGAAAGCTGCTAGAAGTGGGAGGGGTCAGCACAGGCCCGGTAGAAACCATTTATACACATGCAGCCTCATCTGTTCACTAAGTATTTACAATTTTGTACATGAAGGAGTAGGTTGACGCTTGGTTTGAACTTTGTTCGCGTAAAGCGAATCAAAAGTTTTTAAATGGTGAGAAATGCAAACCATTCGACATGGTGTGATGGTAGTGGCGGTGGAGGAGAGCAGCATATGCAGTGCTGGTACAATTTTCAAACTCTGACCACCGAGGTCGTCTACGAGGGGTGGAAGAGGGAAGTGAATGAAGGACACAACGTGGAATTGGTCTTGTGAACTTCGTCGTATAAGACCTTTCTGTGCATGAGGAATGCCGCTTTGAGGCATTCGACCCCTCTGAAGCGCTCGTCACTTTGTCTTCAAAGTCCATCTCTGCTGGACGAGGTTTCACACGGCCCGCTGCGAAAATTGGGCGCTCGTGACTTTTGTTGCCTTTGGCACATACCGTTGAGAAAGGTGGTGCGACAAAGCCAGCGTAAGCTTCGGCGTGATGTCATCACTCCAGGCAGAATCTGAAATGTGGAATGGAGTGGAAACACGCCTGACCTCACAAGTAGGATAGCCTCACAGTCTGGCGACGACACCTTAGCTACGCGGAGTTTGATGAGGCACAAAAGTGGGGCAAAGGTGTTTCAGTTAGGTTTAGGTCACAGTCGCAGAAGGAAGTCGACATATTTTCCTCTCATCTCCAATTCCCCTCTGTTCCAAGAAGATCTTTCGGAGACGATGAGTTACAAGTAAGGTCGACGACCGTGGAAGCCTTCGTTGTAAAAGTGGGTGTCGGTGATTCTTCCCCATCGCCATTGTTGGTTGGTGAGGCGAGTTGCATGTGAGACGAACAAAAAACACTGCTCCCAATTGCCTGTAGCTGTTGTATTTCGCAAAACCACCCAACGTTGCGTCGCAGCCTCGATGCCATCCTGTCCGTCAGGAGGTAAACTGCAGGACTTCGAAATTGTGATCGTTTTAATTCGGCGTTAAACCTGTGTTCGAACTATTTCCAGGTTGGAGCTCAACAGGCGCTTGATTACTTCAGGAGTCCAAACTAAGCGAGGTAGACATTCACGCAGCCGCAAAACCGATTTAAGAGACCGCGGCCACTTCCACTTCTTCTTCTCTCATCCACGCAGAGGCTAAAGCAGTCGTTGAGATGGTTGGCTGCTTTGAGGACATTTGAATGCGCCGATTCACCCTTAACGACAAGCAGTTGGGGACGTTTTCCGTCAAAGCCACAGGCACCTCGGCAACAGTTAAGCCAACACCTGAACTGAGTCAGTGCAGTCCAAGTGAATTTGCGCTCTTCCTCGCAGCCTCTTTTTGTGTCTGCTTTGGCGCAGACCTTCAGTTCGGTGGAGTCTAGGGCAAGTCTTCTCTCACAGTATGAATGTCACCGAGACAGGTCAGACAATAGCAGATTGCGGTGCTGATGCCTCGACCAGTGATGATCTTAAGTAGCCCGAGAGACAACCCTGTCAGTGCATGTTGTAGAGTTTGTTGGCGGTATAAGATATCAACTCGAAGACAATTGCCCAGTGTGAGAGTAGAAGAACTTTAGCATTCTACACGTCCATTAGTGACCCACGCGAAGACTCCCATTTGGGTTGTGGCTTTACACATCACGTATTTGCGTCTGACAAACATTTCGCTGCATTACAAAACACCTTTCTTCCCTTCCTAAGGAAAGTCAAAGTCGTATGGCTATTAGAGGATGGCTTCCACAACTTCTGATGCACTTGCGTAGTGTTAATTTCCCAGAAAATCTCCCTCATATTTCCTGCAATACCTACAAAGTGCTAAACACACTTGGTGTAGCTTTGATGTACTAGGCGAATGCGTCGATTATTTCCTCACAAGGTGGGGAATGGCGGCAGAGGAAATGAATCTCTTCGTCTATTGACCTAAAGAACAGGGGATGAAGCCCCACTATTTGTACAACCGAAACACCGTTTTGAACGGTCAGGCAAGCCGAAACCGATGACCGTGACGTCGTGCTGATCGCGGTGCTCAAACATACCGTCCTCGTGCACAAATTGTTCCAGTTGAGTTGCATTTCGTCATCTCTCGGCCGATGACACCACGGTGAAGTGGTTGGAGGCAGAGGAGGGAGAGGTCGACGTCGTCGTGCGTTGAAAGAAGACAATGATTTTGCGACTGCGTTGAAGCGTCTTTGTCATTCCTTGCGTTCGAGGCAGCGATGCAGACGAGCCTCTTTACCATTTGGAAATGTGATTGTTCATCGAGAGTCAGCGCTGCTCCTTAACAGCCCCAGTCTGTCTGCTGACAATGCTGACAATGACAATGTTTCCATCGGAAAAGCGCCCTTCACGTGAATGGAAACGACCTTTCTTCCCCGACTCGCTCCTCAATAGGTGGCGTCTTCGCATGCCGTGCTGATGGCCTTGGGGACTGATACTTCTATTCTGTTGGCTCAGTTGGCATTGGTGGCATGTTTTGCAACACGTCTCCAGGACAAATCGTTTGACCTCGCCTTACCGCAATAGCAGAATGCACCAAGTTCCATGAAAAATCACCAAGGTCGTTGGCGAGGCGGAGAGACGCCGAAGTGCAGCCCTCCTCGCCGCCTCGTCACAGCTGTGGTTACCAGACTGGCCACTGCGAAACGACGACCGTCAGTACATCCAAAGTAGTCTCCCCTAACGCCACTTTTCATCCGCTCCCACACACCGCACTGAGGTTTCTGCTTTCATAGCCAAATGCGAGAACAGACAAGTCGGTGTCTCTATGCCTTGCCAACGACCTTGGTGATTTTTCATGAAGCTTGGTGCATTTTGCTATTGCGGCAAGGCGAGGCTAAACGATTTGCCCTGCAGTCGTGTTGCAAGACATGCTACCAATGCAAACTGACCTAATGGAATAGAAGTATCAGTCCCCAAGGCCATCAGCACGGCATGCAAAGACGCCACCTATTGAGGAGCGTGTCGGGGAAGAAATGTCGGTTCCATTCACGTGGAGGGTGCGTTTCCGATGGAAACATTGTCATTGTCAGCATCGTCAGTGAGTTGAAGCAAAAGCCACGAGACCGTCAGTGCGACATGCAAAGACGCCACCAACTGAGGGGCGCTGGATTCAGGTAAATGGCGTGTTTCGGTTGGAAAGAAAAACATTTCAACCTAAACACAAAAATCGTCATAGCCAGCATCGTCAGCAAACAAACTTGGACTGTTGAGGAGCAGCGCTCACTCTTGACGGAGATCCACATCCGTCAAATGGCCCTTCTCCAACGACGCCGTCGTCTCGTGGAGTTCTTATTTGCATGTGGTGTCGCTGTCAACTTGGGCTCCACACGAGATTTACCTGGACTCGGGTCCTCCTCAGCATGTCACTCCATCCTCTCCACTTGCATGCCCCGCCCCGCCCCGCATCACCTCTAACTGAGACCATCCTACAACGCCTTGCATCGCCCGCCTTCAATTCTCCACTCTGTATCGTCTGTTTTGCTACAGGATTCAAGAAAACCCCGTACTGCGAGAAGTGTGGCAACACGGTTGTAGCGCTCTCAAACAGGACTTTCTTTTGCTTCATTGCAAGACTTAAGCGAGCATACACGAAGAAGAACACCTCGGCATTCTCGTCGACGCGAAGTTGCAGCACAACGACGTGCTGCGCATCAACCGGGCGAAGCAGCTGCACACCGAGGTGAGGTCCACACACGCGAAGGTTACTCATGACACCGACGAAGTGTGCGCAGCGGTGGAAAGTGGCATACGACAAGAATATATACACCTTTGGGTGGAGGCGGTAGACAAATGCATGTGGGGAGTGTACGCTCTTCCTCTTCCTCTTTTTGTTCTTATTCTGCTTCTCCTTCTTCTTAACTAGCGGACGGCGGATGAGCGCAGTGGACAGACATGGTAGCGAGGGTGGTGTATTTTGGGGGGCTGAGGGGAGAAGAGGAGAACCGGCGTTGCCTGAGGTAAGGCGGGAGTGCGTGGAGTGCGCGTTGATGTTCCGTTCCGAAGACAAAATAAGGCGGAAATACAATTAACCTGCAGATTGATCGACATGACTATACCGAAACAGGCAGGTAAAATTAAGTCTGCATCATCCTCATAGCGGCACGGTTGAGCATGGTGTCTCGAGCGATGCCTCGAAGGCACTCGGGTGTTTTCGAGGACGCTGATTTCGTGTCAGGAGACTTCTCTTTGTGACCTCCATGTGATGCGTTCATTTCGTGTCACTTTGTCAGTCGAAGTGGGTAGAAGGATCTCCCAATGAACCAACGGCTGAATACATTCAATTGCCTCACTCGTGGAGGTAGATTTGCTGCGAACACACATTAAGATCCTCGTCTTTCCCATATCATCCGCTTTTTCCGTCGAGAGGAGTCCTTAGGCGCATGAGACTCGCCCGCATGGAGTACGTGCTTCTCTGAAATGACACTGGCTCAGTCTCTCAACACCATGACGCAATTTCATTGCGCCGCCCTCACCTCCGAGGTCATCTACACTGCCATAGTTGCAGAGGCCGGAGTTGTGGCCTTGAACAGAAGGAGGTCTCCGTTAACGAACAATCGCAGGGCATAAAAAAGGAGGCACAACATCTTGGCGGCTCCCTAACAAGCAAAGATGAAATGGAACACATTTGCCTCTCACCCCCTCCCATTCTGCCTCGCTCTCCTCTTCACCGTCGTCTTCCTCTTTGTGGACATTCGCGCTTGCACCTCGCACGACCGTGACTCCTACATTTACGTGGATTTTCCTGCTACAGGTCTTCTTCTTTTGCCTTTCAGCTGACGCTTTTTGTGGTGCCGGAGGGCTCAAGTGGTAATTCATTACGCATTTACATTACAGACGCTTGCCCAAATTCCAGGTCTGGGTATAAGGAGATGAATGAGAATGTGGAACACCTACTGGCGCGGAGTTTTAAGGCACTGAGTATTCGGAGGGAGTACCGAAACGAGAAGTGGAGCGGAGACTCGGCCACGGCCTGGTCGAAAGCCAATTGCACATTCTCTGTGAATTCGCTTTTGCAATTCGACTGCTTCGTCGACTGGCGCGATCTCCACTTCGACTACTTCAGCGGGTAGGCGAGTGGAGCTCATCCACTCCACGTTTTATCGGACTACACAGTCCTTGGCTTTACATTCTCCTCTGTCCTTTCCCTCTTAAATAGGGCCAACTTGCACATCTCCAGGGCCTACTCCATCTTCGACCTTGACACCATGCTCACCGTGCAAATGAGGAGCAACGGCACAATTGGCATCTCGCGTGTCACCTTCATGCACAGTGAACTGACCGCCAAACACCATTTGGTGACGTATGACGAAGTCCACCTGCGCGGCGTCCTCCTCTTCGGCCTGCGCACCGCCATTCTCAGATCCACCTGTTCCATCAACCTTCGAACGTACATACTGTCGGGCACCTCTGACAAGTAGAACGAAAACGGCTTTGCTGCAAATGAGATTTTCTTGTTCTGACCACTTCGAGGACAAGTTGTCCACAAGCCGAGGACCCGTTGTCCACGAGCTCGTTTGTCCGCATAAGGTGGTTTTGGGAGAAGAGAATGGAGATGAGAGGCGACGCAGCAACACAGCTGAAGGTGAAGCCCAGCCGTCTCGTGGCCTCGGGGCGGGTGGGAGGAGCATAGACGTGAGTGGAGGGGAGCGGAGTCAGTGGTGTGAACGAGGTATGCGGCAGTACTTGTTTGGGGGCGAGTGGTGGTTTGCAGGGTGTGGCGGTGAAGGCGGGCAGCAAAGTTGGGAGGCGATCAAGTCTGGGTGCTGAGAGCTCGCATCACTTCGCCCACCGAGTGCGGGCGCACTGGTGAGGGGTAGCGGGAATGGGCGACCTGCCTCATGAAAATGCACACCCCCTCGAAGTGCTCCAGAATAGCTTCTACACAGAACGTCGACCTCAGCCGAAATAGAGACACCCACGCCTAATGACTTGACATGTGGGAAGCATTTGTCTGACACTGTAAATGCGCGTGCTTCATTTTTCCACGAAATGGAACCATCGTCTCACCGACTGCCGACATTAACCCACGTCAACCCACGCCCACATTAATACTCGAAGACTCGGCGGGAAGCGGTGTCGGTGGCTACGGACAAATTCTGCAAAAAGGCGTTGCCTCTGAATGGTCACAGAATCCCCTTTGATCCCATTCTGTGGATACCTTCGGACGCAGTGACACAAATGCTACGGTTGTTGGCCGGAGAGTGCAAGGACAATGCTCACATTCATCACCATCTTGTCGACCCTTCCCAATCCTTAAAGGGGTATTGCAGCGTTCGCGCTCTCTGCGCCACGTCGAGCTTCGCGTGACTGTTGGCATGCGAGTATGCACAGTTGCGGAATCGTCCGAAGACATTTCATTCCATCCTTCACACCACACAGCACGTCGCAGTAGCTGTAGTCCAACCTGTCCCTCAAAGCTGCCTTGCCATTGGAGGCGCGAGTTAATCCCCTGCCACGAAATGTTCCCTCGGAAGGTCGCGGACTTCCCACTCTCACCTCCAACGTCAAAGCATTCCTCTTGTGGGTCTGTGACTGTCGACAACCGCAAGCAGGTCGAAGGCACATTTCGTGGACTTCACAGGGGAATGCATCCGTCTGGTCGACCTGAATTCTCATTTGACAACCAGACGAAAGCCACTCCTGCACGACTGCCTCCACAAGACTTTCAATTTGCCGCATCAACAAGTCAGGAGGACGAGCGGGCCTCCTCTTTCTCATACATACACCGACTGCACGACATGAAGGGGACGCAGCAGGGGAGGAACGGTGTCTGATGAGGTTGAGGCAAGTCCAAGTGATCCTACGGCACTGTTCATGTGAATGAGAGTTTTGATGGCGCCATAAGAGGCATTAGTCAAGTGGCTCTGCAATCTTCCTCAGTTGCCAAGACTGAGACTCACTAAATGCAGAATGATGACGCGGTCCCATGTGGATAGAACATGATGGAACACTAGAAACTGTCAAACGTCTTCATGGATGTCATGGTGATTTGTCCAAATTTGAGCCTTCCTCTGACGGAGGCGAGGAACTACTTGCTAATAACCACGGCATATGACTGAACAGTCCCAACGAGGAGACGGGACGAGGGGAAAGGGGGCAGGACACGTTAGAACGGGTTGCGATGGTAGCAACTCGATGAGGTGAATGGCTGCAAACAGGGTGAAACTCAAGAAAGCCGAGGATTTTTTGCTCTGCAAGTCCTGGTTTGAAAGTAGAGAGACGAGACGGCGGCATAATGGTGAACTGCGGGGCGGACTTACCTCCTCCATGTACACAATCTCGAGATTGGTTGAGGAGCTGACGTTCGGTTGGAAGGTAGTCTGGCCATTGTTGTGGAACTGGATGGGAATTCAAATGTGATTGATCAGTTTAGAGTTAAGAAAGTGCAGCAAACATCGTTCTACTTTTACAGGAGATGTGAAAGCACACAGTGTATTTGGTCACCCTTGAGAAAATCGCTTGTCTGATTCTCCATTTGCCCTAATCACACTTGCTGTGAGGCCACACTCCATTTCCCAATCCTCCGATCAGATGGGATCAGATCAGATAAGATCAGGTGGGGTCAGGCGACATCAGACGGTCGTCAGTTATTTCTCGGTGAGGAGTAAATACTTGACGGTTTGACAGCTGCCTGACGTTTGTTCCGCAGTGGTGAATGCAGAGAATTTGCTGTCAATAAACTCTCACAACTTGAAGGAACTGTGAACTTTAAGTGATTATCTCGGACAGAACAATTTACAATCGTGCCTAACCGTTGACTTAAATCATTTTAGTAACAGCTGGTTAGTTCCAGGTGACATTGATAGTAACACTTGTCAAGAGAGAAATCGCGTCTCTTTCCAGACCCTCAACTTCCCTCCCCTACCCACTCCATCTCTCTCCCTCACACACTCACCTGCTACCGAGTTACGACCTTAGCCCTATTTCAACAAGTCCCCGAATCCTACTTTGGCAAGTATAATTACGACCTCCGCGATATATTCCCCCCATTTAGAAGATTCCCCGTACCGCTATCAAAAACCTCGTGGACGCCTTCGTCTTATGCCACCTTCACCAATTCGCACAGCGATATTTAGTGACTGGGACATAGGAACGCAAATGTCGTCTCCCCCTGCACGGCTCTCATTGATGAGAATGAGACGGTGGGATTCACGTCCTCCAAATTGCCATGTGACTTCAGCTCGTATTTACTCCTTCTACGCTTCTAACAACATGTCAACGATGCCTTGTATGAATTTTCTCCATAATACGTTCTCTGTTACAGCCACCTTGCTGTAACACCAAGTTCACGGCCATGATTGGCACAGTGAAAGGTGGCTGACGATTTCGCCCTCTAAACTTGAGTTTTTAGGAGAATCGTGTGAGTAATTACCGCTTCTTCGTGTCAGGATGCATGGACCTTTACAAAGATGTATATCCCTGAGAGGGCTTGTCCGTGTAGCGTTACTGCTCGCGTACAGCCGTAACATACATGTACAAAAGCCGCATTCATTTCCCGTAGGCAGTCACCAACAAGGGCGCGAACAGCGGAAAGACAGGCATTAATTAGGCAATATTTTGTACCCGATACATCAACACCAGGCTTTTTGAAAAATTTTATCGCCTCCAAGATGAGAGGCAGCGGGCCGTTTTAGTCTTAAGTTCTATCTCATATGAAAAATGGGCAACGCCTTGCATCACCACCCGATATCGCATTTAAGATGAAAATAGGTTTCAGTTCAAAGTTAAGAAGCTTCCCAACAGCAGGTTGGAAGACGAACCTGGCTCTGAGGAGATCCACCCTATATGCCCCACAGCGATTCGATACACTGCTTCTTAAAGCATTGAACAAGAGCTCAACTGGGTGAACAACAATGCGAGGAGAAGAAAATCTCTCAAATACGTAGTAAGATGGATACGGGCAAACGAGACACTTCCATTGCAAGACCATCACTTATAAAATTATGCGCATTCTCTGTCAGACATGCGTGTTTTAATGTAAGTTTTTTCTTAGCGAGGCATAGGCACCGTTTCGTTGTCGGGTATGCCGAGCTCGTCAGTGGACCACTCCAACGGATGCAGCAACAACAAAGAAGAGTGGTGCATGCGGGTTGTGCCTCTTCAGATGTATTCTCACTTTTGCTCTTCCGCCACGCTTGTGTCGGGGATTGTCGGATTCGGTAGTGACGGTTGCTATCCGGCCTGTTAAACGTGACGAAAGAGGAAAGCGAAAAAGCTAACGTTGAAATTGGTCAGGTCTCTTTTGTTGTCTGCTAAGTCGTCTGCAAAAGGCTTCACAGGTTGTGTGTTCTTGTGTCGAAATGGTGGTCTAGAATATAGTGCAGTGGTTATGACCTAACCTCCTTCGGGGGAAGAAATTGACGTCTTGAGACGATATGTTATATCAACTACAATATTTTATTAACAAAAGTGGTGAATTGCCGCCCGATGGAGGACAATTTTGTGCTCTGATACTATGCTGTGCACTGTGGTATTGTGAGGAAACGGGTCCTCAGGCTGACCATGGAGCGGAAGAATATCCGCCCTTCATTGACGATTGTGTCGAGTGCTCTGGTGAGCGTTAGGAGTTCTTCGCGATTGAAACTACCATCGGGGTGAATATAAGCAAAGGTAAAGGCAGTGGCGATTTCGAGAATGCCTTTTCAGCTAAGTACACGAGCTTCTCTATGTTGGCGTTCAATTGTTCTCTTTGCCTCTCTCTCTTCAATCTTCTTGGTGGATCGAGGGCCACTCAGAGTTTGCTCTGTACAGGTTTTTCTTCCAAACCGTTGCGCATAATTCTGCCTTCTTTGTGTTTTTCCCTTCATGACTTGTTATTACGTTGTGCACCACCAGTCACGGGGCTGCAAACACTCCTAACCCCACGTTTGACACAACTTGCAGATTTCTTGTACGAGGTCATGAAGCTGACTGGTTCCACCAGGATTTATTAGGACGAGGGCTGAGCGAAGTTGCCCAGACGTAGTAACGGAGCGGTTGGTGTACTAAGTGGTGGAGCGCACCATACGCAGGCCAAAATCTGTCGTGTGTGAATTTCATTGCAAACTGAGGGAGCACAGATGAGAAATTTCTCTACTCAGACGGGTTGAGAAAACAAGACTGAGAATGAAATGGTAAAAAAGTAAAATATGATGGAGGTCAGAAGGTTTTCGTTATTATTACTGTGTCACGTAAGGGGGAAGGGGATTAGCGCGTGGCCACCGCAAGGGTGCTCAATGGTGGCCACGCAGTGGCTGCGGGGAGGCCTGTCAGGGATTACTTAGTACTCGGTGTGCATCCCCTGGTCGAGTGGCATCGCGGGACAGAGGGAGGGGCGCAAGGGGCTACAGGAATTGGTGCGTTGACAAGGAGGCGAGGGGCTGTGCGTCACCTCTGAGGGTGGTACTGGTTTAGCAGGGAGAGGGAAATGGGATACGCTAATTGGTTGGTAGAGGAGTTCAGAAATGGTAGAGCCGTCTGCTGTTGCTCTCCATCATTTATGGAACGGCCGGGTTTGCCAATCCGGGAATCTCCGCTTTGAACACCAACTAGCGTCTGCAACATTTGTTTGATTCACTCGTCGTGGCGGCGTCGTCAGAACGTTGCCTTATTTGTTCCCTACATCTCAACTATAGCTTTCACCAAGACATCACTGATGATAAACTTAGGCAACACGTCTTCGTAAAGAGCCTCTCATGTCATTTTGTCAGCAGTGGCGGTGGTGTTTGAGGTACCACCCATTGCCGAATTCGGTGCACCATTTTGAGCTACTCAGGCGGCAGTAGCGGCTTATTCAGGACTTGTGTAATTTCTCATCACGGTCCTCTTCGTCTGTCGATTGCCTAGACGCCGAGTGAGGATCACCAGGACGCGTTGAATGCGTCTCCCAGGGCTGATGTGCATTCTCCTCTGAGACATTTCAAACTACTTCGCAGCCAACTCGCCACCATGTCACACGCGCACGACCTGCCAACCTTCCCCTTTGAGCCCGCGTGCCAAGGCCGCACTGTGACGGAGCCTCCGCTCATGTCAAACACCGCGGCTGTGGGCTTTTCTTAATCCAATTAACACGCCATTAAGGAACCCAAGTTGCCCGTTGCCATGCATATCATTTCTTCGTCTGAACAACTCGATACCTTCTGCACCGGCTCGCCAGACCAACTTCATCCCACGTGGTGCAGCAGTGTGCGAGAAAAACGGGGACTCGAAAGACAGAATAAATGAGCGCGTCAGTGGTTATAACTGGCAAGAATTAATAAAAAGGAAAGAAACGAGGGCACGTGAAAGTAGGATCTCGTGAGTCTAGTAAAAATCATTCTCGATGAAGGCAACATCAAAGCATTCACATTAAAGAAGGGGGATCGGAAACAACTAATAGTTGGCATAAGATCGACCAGCAATTGGGATAGATCGGGGCATTTTTGAGGGCTGAAGGTCATTAATTAGAAAGCATTATTCAGGCTTTAAAGCTCACTAATTGGAATTGGGAATAATTGGCATTTTTCCAAGGCGCCGCAAGTTTTTGGACATAATTAACACGTTGCTACTCTATGACGCACACTGTTTCGCCATTGTGGGATGTTGGGAACGTATTATTGCTTGATTTGAACTCTTCTCTTCTCCATTTTGAATTGAGACGACTGTCCGCGGGTGTGTGCTCACATTTAGGGCGGAAATAGGGTGGTAGATTGCACACATCGCCCATCGATACGTTGTGATGCAGTTTCACGGACAACATAGAATTTAGGAGAGTTGAACAGGTCGAAATGGCTTCGTGTGGCTGCTTTTTCTGGAACATTGAATACCTCCTATTACCTCCATTTTGGTGCCTCGCCGAGAGATGGTCCCACCGTCACTTTCGTATGCACTGCCCTGGGTTGAAGGTGACCCTTCACCCTTTGACGCATTTACGGCACCTGCTTGATATACTGACAATTACGACGATGGGTGCTTCACTCTCTGCCTGATGGATCTCCACCAAGTGCGTTTAGCACTGTTTAGTTCTTTTAGAAGACTTAAAAGATACGGCGCTCAATGATGCCGTCCTCGGTGGAATTTTCCCTACCTGAGTACATCAGGAGTTGTGGAAGCCAGACTCTAATAGCCATGCGACTAAAACGTTCATCGGGAAGGGAAGAAAGGTGTTTCGTAATGCAGCAAAATGTTTGATTTACGAAACCGCGTGATGAGTAAGGCGACAATCCACGTCGTAGTCCTCGCTTAGGTCACTGGCGGAAGTCACACGGATCGTCACCTACGCGTAGATATTTCGTATCTGCAGCAAACTCTACAACATCCACCGAGAGCGTTGTCTCTCGTGCAACTTAAGATCATCACTAGTCGAGGTATGAGCACCGTGATTTGCCATTGTCTGAGCTCTCTTGCTGACATGCATACGTTGAGGGGACGCTTTCCCAAGATTCGACCGAACTGAAGGACTGCGCCAAAGCACGCAAGGAGAGAGATTGCTAAGATGAGTTGAAATTCACTTGGACTGCATTGCCTCAGTCCGGGTGTTTCGGCACAATGTTGGTTGTACCGCGGCCTTGTTCCCCTGGCTTTGGGGAAGAACGTCCGCCACTGTCCCAAAATTTCGTGTCCTTAGCAGTGATTCAGCGTAATCGCATGCTCCTCAAACCAACCAGACAACCATCGAATCAAGCATCACGACGACTGCTTCAGCGTCTGTGGGGATGAGAGAAGGGGAAGTGGAGATGGACGAGGTCCCGTGAAGCGGCGTGGAGACTGGAAGAATTGGCAGTCCACTTGACCTGGACTCCTGAAGCAATTAAGCACCAGTTGGACTTCAACATGGGAAAACTCCTTGTACAGGTTTAATGCTGAATTGAAACGAGCACATTTCTGCAATCCTGCAGTTCACCTCCTGACGGACGGGATAATATCGAGGCTTCGACAAAACGTGGGATGGTTTTGCGGGCTTCAACAGCTACTGGCAATTGCAAGCAGTGCCTTTTTGTTCATCTCACACTCAACTCGCCTCACCATGGCGATGCTAAAGAATCATCGATACTTGTTTCTACGACGAAGGCGTCTATAGCAGCCATTCGCCTTACTTTTAAATGACGGTGCGCGGGAAAACATTCGTTGTCACAAGCGAGGTCGGATGGCGCCAGTGGTTGTCATTCCCCAAACGACGTGACACTAGGCGACCGCCATTTCCTCATCTCTGCGAACCTACCACTCGTCCGACCATGCAAAATGCGGAACTCTCTTCGAGTGAGAGAAAAAGACGCATTTTAAATTTATGCAGAGGGATTATGAAAGCGATTCAGAGGATGTGGGAGAAGTGGCGTTCTCTATGCCCGTGCAGACTCCGGCCAGTTCTTCACACGACAAATTAATGCATTGTAGCCACAGCGCCGTGAATACTTAATCTACGGTTGCTCCCTTGAAGGAGCGACTTCCCCTTGAACGTCTACTTACTCGGTACGTTCATGTGGCCGTAAGGAGAGCACGGAAAGGCTGTTGAAAAATGAAATGACGCAGACTGCAGCATACCTGTAAAAATTCCAATGTTTAATCCCAAAAGGATTCTGCATTCGCCATGCTAGCAAGTGGCACCGCGTCGAGGAAGAGACGATGCTCTGCTCCGTGAACCGAGAGCGCGGGAGGCGTCATTTCAGTTAATGCTGACGAGCAATCTCTCTCTGG
>QEYB01000216.1:0-35280 GCA_017562135.1 Dipylidium caninum | reverse complement strand
ACATTTTCCTTAAAGCTCCTAAATGCATTGCGAAACCTTCGCGCCAGTCGAAAACAGAGTCCTAACTCCCCCACGATTGCTGAGTTTCGTGTCGTAAAATCACCTCATTTCGTACTGCACAGCGCCAAGACGTGTTGAAAAGTGGACAGAAGCTTGAAACATTTATCTCTCGGAGATGGTGGCTGGTTGCGACGAATGATTTGAGCTGCCGCATTTCAGACTGGAGACGAGGGTGTCTCTGTCAGAAGGAAAATCGCCACATGCCTCTAGGCATTGTTTGCAAATTGTCCCACAATATGAGTAACAAGAAGGGCCAAGTGGGGAAGAACAAAGTGTGGGAGCCTTGCCCTCCCGCATTAACTAACCCCGCTTTTATTTATTTCCTTCCATTTTATAGGGTGTTAATCCGCTCAAAATAGCCTCACTGTGAATAGAAAGAAAGTGAAGAGGCTTGGAAAGAAATAAGACGCTTTTGCGAAAAACAAGAGATTCGCCATTCACTAAACTCTTCTGTTATCCGATTTCTCCGTATAAAGACAACGATACTTGTAGATGAGATATTACTTAAATTCCAAACAGCGTCGCAGTTAGTGCTTTTGTGGAGGCTTCGCCATCATCCCATTATTTCAGTCCAAAAATGTTAGAATTTCCGCGCAAATTATGAGGGAAAGTTTTACATACCCACCAGCATGGACAGGCGACAGTCAAAGCAGTAAAACGCATTTACACTGTCTAACAGACACTGCTATCTTTAAGAGAATAGTGCCATTATCTTAAAAAATGGGATAAAACTAATCTATCTGATTTAACCCTGGCCAAAGTAGGTAATGGCGGATTCATGCAGGCGGGACCGACGCTGAATGAGAATCCAGCCAGTTCTTATCCTCTCAGACGTTTGGGAATTAAAGCGAGAAGAGGCGAGAAAAATGACTTTTGAATCCTCCTCTCGGATTGTGTAATGTAGAAATGAGGTAAAGACGTACAAGACGTGGCGGTTTCGCGGTTCCTCACGGCTGCCTGGAAAGGACCGTTAATTTCGGAAAAAATTCACTCAAGTGGTGCAATTTCACAAAAGACTGAGGGAATGCCGGACACTTCATATCAGTTAGGACAAATATATCTTTAAATCCATGTCGAAAGATGAATAATTAGAAGAAAGGCCTCTTCACCGCTGGCAAGGGGAAAGACCAACTCACGAAATACGACGGCCAACAAAATTTCCTATCTCTCAGAAATTACTTCTCCATTGTTGCTTTGATTTTACAAGAACGACGTTTGGCCAGAAAATGTCACCTTTTAATTTTAACGGGTGCATACGTTAGACGCGCCTTTAAAGTGTTTTTCCATTATACGAAAAAAGAAAAAGAAAAATAATATTAATAAATTGGAAGGATTAAGAAGAGTCAACGCTACTTGTCGCAAGGATGTAATGGAAATAACAAAAAGCAGTCACATTCAAAAAAGTGGATTTTGTGCATCTAACCCGCTTTCTCCTGCCAGGCACGGCCCAAGGTGGCGTCACAAGACATCGAATGGTTTTTCAGCTTTTCACACTTTTTTTCCCGCCTCTCCTCCACCGTCACACAACTCACGGCCTTTCTCCGGGGGCCGGCACAACTACCGCTCTTTTCTCGAGCCATCCACCTTCGGCCGAGGAGCGCTCGACAAGTCGTGCGGAATTTGACGGAGAAGAGGGAGTAGAAGACAAAGTTCATGGTGGCGTTGGTGAAGAGGAGGACGTTGGAGATGTTGGAGAAGATTATGATTAGTGAGTGAAAGTCGGGGTCTGCCATAATCTCCTCCGAGGTGAACATGTTGGAGAGAATGTTGAGGATAGTGCTGGGAATTTGGAGAATCAAGAAGGCCACTACAATGGAGAATTAGCATCACGGTTTCTCTGCTGCTCACTGAAGAGCACCCGTCTCGTACAGTTACTGGGAAGTTGGGCGACTGCCACTTCTGGCGGTTACCACGCCTGAGCTACTTCCAACACTCAGTCGATGTGTACTGCGCCTTTTCGGTGTCGATCCTGACGCTCACTTGGCCACTCCCCACGTTACGCTTAGCCTTTACACCCTTTCGAATGAGGAGGATGTAAAGAAATTGGTGAGGAGGAGGAAGGCAAAATAACAAAAGAATATTTTGATTGAAAAGGCATATCCAAAAGCCGTGAGAATCCTCTGATATTCCGAGTCCTCCACCTAACATAGCGGCCATCCGGCAACAAGGGTTCCGTTGGCGTCGAGGGTTGGCGTCCCCTCCGCTGGAGAGAAGTCGGGAAATAAGACGAAGGAGATCGTGCAAACTATAAACACAGTCCTTTTCGCTTTGCCCCCGAGTGCACACTCGATGCCAAAAATGGGGAAAGAGATGTTGATGAAGCGCTCGATGGTGAAACTGACGGTCAGCCAGGTGTGATGTTTGCTGAACAGGTTGGCAGTCCGTGGATTATCGGCACGGCCAGCATATAAATTCGCATGGTATAAAGGTTGGGTAAATTTGGAGGCTGAAGAGGAGGGAGTAGATGAGGTAGAGGAGATCGGACGCTGCTACAGCCGTTAAGTAGACGTTAGTTGAGGATTTCATCCATGATCGTGTTAACACGATGATGTTGATGATGTTGACCAGAATTCCGGTGGTACAGATGATGGGAGTAAGGACTTTGGCGCATATCAACCGAGCGAGGTGTATCCGTGCGACGTAGACGGCGTCCATACCTACTGCGATGGCAGTGAGGAGTCCAAAGTCCTGCTGTCTCCGCCCACCGCTCGCCGACTGGCTGTCAGCCGAGGCCAATGGGCGAGCAGATCGCGGCCGAGATGATTGCTTGTTGGCCTGTTGGGGCAACCGACACGGTCGCCTCGCCCAACACACGGTGACAGCCCCGACACGTGCAGCGTTTGGACTCAACACAGTCAACTTGGGCAATGTGAGCTGCGTGTAGAGACAAGTGGCACCTTTGCTGTCCCTCATAAGAAACCTCACAGTCCTAACCATTAATTTTTGTTAAGGCAAATAAAATATCTTGTCCGTATCTACTTTCAGACGTAAGTTTGCCAGCCTCTACACTTTGTACTCAAGTGACGCGTAGACGTGGACTTTTTGCTTTCTGTTAATAGCTGAAATTGACTCGCCTTATTCTCCTCCAAATCGCCCATTTATTTATGCTTTGGTCGTATTTGTAAAGCCGCAGCTTTTAATATCGTAGCCCACTGGAATGTCGACATTGTGGCTGGAAGTTCTCCTCCGTTGGAGATACTGGCGGAGTTCCTCAGCCCCCTTGCTTGCCAGGAAATTTATTTTAGCCGGCACGAGACAATGTGTGGGGGTGCAAATGCATCATTGTTGCATCGTCAAAAGTCAAGCCAAATTACAGCAGGCGGGTGGATGTGTGAGGTGACAAGAAGCCGACTGGAGAACCTCATGATCATCGGCAAGTTGTCCCAAGGGAGTGGATGAGAGTTTTTACCTCTTCCACTTCATTGTAGGAATTCGAATGCGATGCCACTTGCCCTTTGTCTCGGTCCATCCGCGCGAACCTATTCAGTCGCCGTCTCCTTCAAGCAAAGAAGAAAGAATCGCATTTGCTGACTGGCAGCTTCATTTACTCCGAAACCATCTCCTCCTCTCCCTTCTTGAGGGGTCTGGCACCATTAAAATCTCAAATTTCTCCTTCACCCACCCCAGGAAAGGCGACAACTTTGCGTTTACGTCCATCCCAAGGTGTATCGGACGGACAGGCCTTCCACGTAGACGTTTTGGTCCAATTCAAAGAGGCCACTCCACTTCCTCCTTCACTTCTGCAATCGCACCACTTAGGATGGTGCGATGAAGGAGATCTCGTCGAATTGGTATACCCCAATGCGTTCTTAGACAATTCTCACGCATTTGGGTGAAGGATCAAACAGGAGATGAGCATTTGCCTGTCAAACTAACACCAAATGACTATATTAACGCGTTACGCTGACCATTGGTTTATTTTTAGGCCATTTTAGGTAAGAGATGGTGCTTTCCTCATGTCACACACATGAAATAAAATGTTTGTGCCGGCGTGACTCGGTGCTTGCCTCCCGAATGAAATCGTGAAGGCGAAAATTGAGGCTCATGCAAAACGTCAAAACCGCGGTGCCCGGTGCCCGGTGGCGTTTGTTAGGTGCACAGAAGGAGAGAAAGAAAGTTCCAACTTTACCTAGAGGCAAAGGCGCCGATTCGTGGCTATTGTACGTTAGAACGAGAAGGGGTTTTTTACGCTGGACTGAAGTGATAGCATGTACGACATCAAGCGTCTGTGAGGCTCGTTGAATGTGAAGTCTTGGCAACGAGTACCGTGAGCGGAAGCAAAATCCCCCGACCACCAAGTTGGAGCCTCCGGACTGGGTCAGGGGAGAAGCGGGAGAACCATCGCTGCCACAGGGAGCCGTCTTATCATTATGGCAGGCGAGAAAGAGGTGGGAGTGAGTAAAGATCATATCCAGATGTCTATGGGAACAAACTTCAGTAGGAATAGGGCGAGAGAATCATCGCACCGAATGCTAGAGACAGGAGTTGGACACTTAAAATCTACAAGTAGTATGGGTGTGTGGACTCACCCTCACAGCATTCAAAGGTGCGGGCATACTTTTTCATGTGACGGTGGATCCTCCCACACTTTACTATAGCATTTCGCGTAGCCCCATGGGCATCGCGGAACCGCCCTCTTCCTCCGCCGGCACCAACAGAGAAGACCACACAGGCGGGGCGGGAACTAGCTCCGACGAGGACGAAAGCAGTTTCCACCGTGTGTTCCGGATGTACGTGGTTGTGCCTCGAGCAAATGCATCTGTACGACTAGCGTCAGTTTTGGCCATGCGGGCGCCTGATCTGATGGCTGGTTGAAGATCTGCTTTCCTCGCCAATCCCGCACGCTGTCAGCCCTGACAGCTTGGACGCGCCAGCTCGAGAGTGAAGAGCTTTCGTTATGCGCGGAGGCAAACATATGCCCAGCAAAGCGAGGAGAGTGGAAAGTCTGTAAGGCGAGATGTGTGCTAATTCAGGCAGGAATGTTCACGAAGCCTGCATTACGATCTCGTGGGTGCCGAAGAGCTTCACGACTTCTCAGGATCCGATAACATGATTGTGAGGACTCCGCAGTTCATGAATTTATTCCGTTACACCTTCAGCCTTTTCTGTGCAAATATCCACTCCCACTTTCCCTTTGGCAACATTTTCCTTAACGCCTACTGTACGTCGAAATGGGGTTCAGCAGAATGGCTGAGGGCTAGTCGGTAGCCACGGGGAGGAGGAGGAGGTCGAAACAAAATCGCCGCCAATTTGCAGAACACCCGACGCGATATTTACGGGAATTCGCGGCGAGCCCTCAAGGGCAACGACACGGAGAAGAGGGGTGCGCTATTTGGTGGGATGAGGATTGTGCAAGTGACACGAAAGTGGAGGATGGACCCCTCGTTGAAGTGGTCGGTCGAGTCGGCTCGAGTGAGCCACCGAGCACATGCTATCGCGGTGTAACTCCTGATGAACAAAATAATCCCCCAGGTAAGATGAGGAAGGTCAACTGACGAGTCAGAAAAAAATGGACGAAAGTGATCGTTGGATAAAACGACATTGGTGGAAAAGGCATTAGAAATGATGGGTCGACTTGTCCGCCTGCTCTTCGATGACCGACTGTTAGGTAGATCGGGGAAGTTTTAGTGCCACCAAGTGATTTGTCGACTTGGAAGGCAAGGATAGCTAACCAAGACCGTCAAAGTGCCTTAAAAAACCTCCTACTTACATTTGCAAGTCGCAAATTTACCCTACGGAAGTGTTACATTGGCGAGAGATGAGTAAAATGCGACAAGGAACATTCATTCAATTCGAAAGCAAGAATACAAATGTTGCGTGAAAGTGGCTCCGATTTTGGCGCTGGTCGCGGTGGTCGCGGTGGATAAAGTCCTCCCCTTCCACCAGCCACTACGCTCCAGCCACACTTTGGTAAAGAGGGCAGACCGCGGAGTTCAACAACGAATTATGCACTTTAGAGAGGACTTCTACCCCGCCTCCCCCCTTCATTCTGCCACGCACCTGCAACAAGCGCGTTTGCTATCCCACCTCAGTGTGAACGACCGAACTCTGCACTTTCGGCTTGTCATGTGCTCCCGGAAGTGGCACTAAGTTCACCCTTCCTCTCCCAAAGTCCTCAGCGCGTGTGATTGCGTCGACGAGTAGCCGAGAATCGAGGACCGAGGTCGATAGCGAAGGAGGAGGAGGAGGCGGAGGCGGAGGAGGAGGAGGAGGAGGAGGAGGAGGAGGAGGTCGACTACGGCGTCCGACGGCACCGAGAGGAGAGTTCTCAGTCTTCTTTCGACTTCACTCAACTCCGCTCTAACGCCAAATTTCACTCTATGGAATTGAGGTTGTCACAATAGAGCAAATGCCTCTGCCTACTCGAGCAGCTCCTCGGGATTCTGCTGGTGAGACGATCATGAAAGGCGTCCAAGTGACTCCAATAAATCACAGATTTTGGTTAACACTCGCTGCAGTTGAATAAGAAATCCAAGGCTGCATGAAGGTGGAGAAGCGTGTGCGTATCGCGCGCTGGAACGCCTCAACACCGACTGAACTGACATCTGCCCTCACAGCTAAACGGTCCGCGAATGTGGAAACGATGATGTGACGCCGATGACGAAAGTCGGTGACGTGACGACTGGGGAAATCGTCAAAAATGCTGATGTGTTCCCCCACTCCTCGTGGAATCGTGTTGGAGGGTGTCGTGTCACTGCCTCCTTCCGTCACATGTCTTGCGGAGCGACTGTGGCTGATTAGTGAGCATTTCAAAGTGTCCTCGCACCGAGCATCGATGCTGGCGCGTGGGGGGCGGCTCGAAGTTCTGGGGAGTAAATTGACAGACCATCAACCGGTCACCTAGGCAGAAAGCTCACTGCCAGTTTCTCGGCGATGGGGAAGCAATGGGAGCTGGGGAAAGCCAGCCATGCTTCCTTCGAATCTGCCCCACACTAATTCCCCTGAGCTAGCATCTTTCTCTGACCAAATCGTCCACCAGTTAGGCGGACAGTGCAGGGGACGAGGGAAGGAGAGGAGGCGGCGCTGTCGGTGTTGCATCCAGTCGGAGGTGAAGCCACAGCGATGCGTCCGGCATAAAGCAACGTGAGATCGGCCCGAGCTTTCGACTCGTCTTTGCTCGACTGACAGACTCTGACCACCCGCGTCTCGTCTTCACGATCTACGCAACGGCGTGCTGTCGGCACACCGGGAGGGGAGGAGGGTTGAAGGGAGGCGTTGCCCACCAAATGGCTTTACTTCAACGAAATGTGAAGGGGCGACGACGCCGTCGTCTCGTCGAGTTCCCATTGCCATGTAGTACCGCTGTTAACCACATGGAATTGGAATGCTCCGTAGAGGGACGTAATTTGAGCTTCACACGAAGTTACACCAATTCGGATCCTTCTCCTCCTTCTCCCCCGCCCTACTTCCATGCCTCGCCTAGTCTCGTCTTGTCTCGCCTCGCGTCTAACTAGAGCCTTCTTCTACTCCTCTCAAAACTTAATGGAAGGCACGCGGAGAAAAACGCCTTTCTCACCGCCAAACTCGGAATCCTCGTCGACGCGTAGGTGCAGTCGAAACGCTTGCTACCCACCACATGGAGGACAAGGACAACTGCATGGAGGCAGTTTACGCTCCTCCTCATTCTCCTCATTCTCCTCCTCCTCCCCTTGGTCTTCCTCTCCTTTCTCCCTCTCCTTGACTGGCAAACAGCAGATGAACGCGGTGGGGGCGCGTAGTCGCAAGGGTGGTGGATTTTGGGGGAGGAGGGTTGAAGGGAGGAGAGAAGAATCAGCGTTGATTGAGGTATGGCAGGAGTGCGTGGAGTGGACGTCGAGGTCCTGCATGCAGGTTGACCGACCCGAGTGCACGGAAACGAGCGCGAAGCAGGCAGGCAGGGATCCTCTTCAATGATGCACCTTTCAGCACGGTGGGTCCAATGATGCTGGTGTCGAGGATGCTGGAGTCGTGGCATAAGACTTCTCGCCGCCCCTTCCATTTCATGAGTGCATTCCGTGTTAATTTGGCAGTTGAAGTGGGTGGCAGGAAAGTCCTCATGAACCACGGGGTGGAGCCAATTCATTTCCTTCCTCTTTGTGGAGGTAGATTCGCTCTGTACACACATCAAAGTCCTCGTCCATTCCACATCAACCGCTTTGTCGGTCGAGAGGAGTCACCAGTCACACGAGACTCTCCGGCACGGGGTTGGTGTTTCAGTTGAAAAGACCCTGGCGCAGTCAATGAACACCATGACGCGGTTTTATTGCTCCATGCTCAGCCCCGAGGTCATCTTCAGTGTTGTGACGTCAGATGCCTGAGTTGCGACCTTGGGGCAGAAAACGGTCTTCGTTAATGCACTCTCGCGAGGCATAAAAAGGGGCGCTACACCGAGGCGGGTCGGCAACAAAGCGCAGTGCAGCGGAACCAGCTTGCTTCTCACCTCCTTCCGTCCCGTCTCACCGTACTCTTCCTCGTCGTCTTCCTCATCACGGACATTTACGCTTGCACATTCTCCGACGATGACTTGTCCTTTTACGTCTTCTTGGAAATTATTCCCACAAGTAACCTCCACGCATCCCTTCAACTCGTGCATTTCATCGAACGGAAAGGTCAAAGCACCATATCATTATGCATTTGTGTTGCAGGTGCTTGCCCCAAACCACGGTGTGGAGATGAATGAGAATGTGGAGTATCTGCTGGTGAAGAGTCCAAAGACGAATTTCTCAAAAAGCCTCGATGCCGCTAATCTTGTATTTGAATAAATCCATCAAGGGGACTGATCTCCATGTATCGGGGCAAAATATTGTCTAACCGACGACTAACTCCCCTGCTGTTCGCGCCCTTGTGGGCCATCGCCTACAGGAAATGAATATGCCTTTTGTGCAATTGTCATGGCTGCATATTTACTTGTGTTGGAACTTACCCATCTTCTCGACCTTCAAATCGCAATCATGGCTTCCTCGTGCCTCTTCTTCGTACTTTCAAGTGTTCTTCCGGCCGAAGTCAACCCTATTAGCCTGAATAATTTCAACTCCGTCCATCTCCACGATGATAATGATGATGACTTCTTTTGCATCGATGAAGGCACATTGTCATCCTCTCTCAAACTCCAAATTTATCGTCTTTAACTGTCTCCCCTCAGAGGTGTGTCGGCCTCCTCGCCATCGCTTACCACGCTTCTGAAGGACGCGCAGTTGCTGCCCGAATTGCTAGAGGCTGTGAAAATCCAGCATTTGCATTCAGACTTCCATGCACTTGCAGAACTGTGGAGAGCAATTGCGTGGCTTCCTAACGCCTTTCAGGCGGTGGAATGGGTTGACTACACGCCTGCTGTCACAAATGAGGTAGACTTGCGAGTTAGCAGTTTCGCCTTGGCTGTGACACAGGAGTGCTGTCGTAATCTCGGGAGGAGGGGGAACTTGGTGCACGTCATGAGCCCCGCACCGATTCCCTTCGCGTTCTTCTGTGGAAGTTCACAGCTACACTCCACCTCGCCTCCAATTCTGCCTTCAGCCTCCTTAACCACGTTAGAAGTTATTTCATCTTTTATCATTTTAACCCAAATCTGCCATGACCGACTCAGTTAATTTCGTCACTCTTGTGATCCACCACCACTTTCGCCACTCCCTGGGCCACCGTGGTCATTTTGCATTTGTCGCGGCGCTTACTTCAACTTGCGTGGACACTTGGGTGAAAGCAATTCACTTCTGCTTACGACAGGGCGAAAATGAGACCCGCATCCAACGCTTCACCTTCTCGCGACCTCGACCGCGACCGCTACCGCGACCACGTGATTAGTGTTGTCTCGAGGCGACTAATCGCAGAGATCTGCCTGTCGGCTACCGGAAGATGGTTTCCTCTTCCCAGGTGATTGTCGACCGAAGGGAGACGAACACGCAGGTCAAGAGTGCGTCCACCTTCCGGTGTGCCGACAGCACGCCGTTGCGTAGATCGTGAAGACGAGACGCGGGTGGTCAGAGTCTGTCAGTCGAGCAAAGACGAGTCGAAAGCTCGGGCCGATCTCACGTTGCTTCATGCCGGACGCATCGCTGTGGCTTCACCCCCGACTGGATGCAACACCGACAGCGCCGCCTCCTCTCCTTCCCTCGTCCCCTGCAATGTCCGCCTAACTGGTGGACGATTTGGTCAGAGAAAGATGCTGGCTCAGGGGAATGAGTGTGGTGGAGATTCGAAGGAAGCATGGCTGGCTTTCCCCAGCTCCCATTGCTTCCCCATCGCCGAGAAACTGGCAGTGAGCTTTCTGCCTGGGTGATCGGTTGATGGTCTGTCAATCTACTCCTCAAAACTTCGAGCCGCCCCCCACGCGCCAGCATCGATGCTCGGTGCGAGGACACTTTGAAATGCTCACTAATCAGCCACAGTCGCTCCGCAAGACATGTGACGGAAGGAGGCAGTGACACGACACCCTCCAACACGATTCCACGAGGAGTGGGGGAACACATCAGCATTTTTGACGATTTCCCCAGTCGTCACGTCGCCGACTTTCGTCAGCCACGTCATCGTTTCCACATTCGCGGACCGTTTAGCTGTGAGGGCAGATGTCAGTTCAGTCGGTGTTGAGGCGTTCCAGCGCGCGATGCGCACACACTTCTCCACCTTCATGCAGCCTTGGATTTCTTATTCAACTGCAGCGAGTGTTAACCAAAATCTGTGATTTATTGGAGTCACTTTGACGCCTTTCATGATCGTCTCACCAGCAGAATCCCGAGGAGCTGCTCGAGTAGGCAGAGGCATTTGCTCTATTGTGACAACCTCAATTCCATAGAGTGAAATTTGGCGTTAGAGCGGAGTTGAGTGGAGTCGAAAGAAGACTGAGAACTCTCCTCTCGGTGCCGTCGGACGCCGTAGTCGACCTCCTCCTCCTCCTCCTCCTCCTCCTCCTCCTCCTCCTCCTCCGCCTCCGCCTCCTCCTCCTCCTTCGCTATCGACCTCGGTCCTCGATTCTCGGCTACTCGTCGACGCAATCACACGCGCTGAGGACTTTGGGAGAGGAAGGGTGAACTTAGTGCCACTTCCGGGAGCACATGACAAGCCGAAAGTGCAGAGTTCGGTCGTTCACACTGAGGTGGGATAGCAAACGCGCTTGTTGCAGGTGCGTGGCAGAATGAAGGGGGGAGGCGGGGTAGAAGTCCTCTCTAAAGTGCATAATTCGTTGTTGAACTCCGCGGTCTGCCTCTTTACCAAAGTGTGGCTGGAGCGTAGTGGCTGGTGGAAGGGGAGGACTTCGTCCACCGCGACCACCGCGACCAGCGCCAAAATCGGAGCGATTGCGGAGGAGGAGATGCTGGAGTAAAGTGTGGAGGATCCACCGCCACATGAAATTGCGCCGTACCTCTGAATGCTGCGAGCTTGAGTCTGCACACTCATACTACTTGTCAATTTTAAGCGCCCAACCCCTGCCATTATTCGCTGCGGTGATTCTCTCGCCCTATTCCTACTGAAGTTTGTTTCCATAGACATCTGGATATGGCCTCCACTTATTTCCACCTCGTTCTCGCCTGTCATAATAATTGTAACGCCTCCCTGTGTCAGTGGTAGTCCTTCCGTTTCTCCCATGGCCGACTCCCGAGGCCCCAATATGTTGGTCGAAAAATTTCACTTCCGTTCGCGGTACTCGTTGCCAAGGCTTCACATCCAACTAGCTTCACTAACGCTTGACGTCGTACTTGCTGCCACGTCAGGGCAATCTAACAACATCCTGTCTTTCTATGATACAAGTGTCACGATTCCACATCATTTCTCCATGTAAAGTTGAAAATTTCTTCCTCTCATTCTGTACACCTCACAAACGCCACCGACGACCGCTTATAAGACTTTCTGAGTGATCCTCATTTTTCCACTTCTGACTTGATTGCCATACATCCTTTTCTCAAGGTACATCACCAAAGTGTGAATCTGCTGCCAAATCGTGTCATGCCGAAGCCCTGTGGCCTAATGGGAGGAGGTTCCGAGAGATAGGAGGCAAGTGGAGAGTCAGCGGGGCGAGTTTGCGCACGTGTTCCAAACCGACTGGGTTGGACACCTCCTTCTCATCTTCATCCTCCTCCTCCTTCTCCTTTTCCTCCTCCACACGCCTTGGTTCCTTGAGAGAAGAGCTCAGGGGCAATATCGGTGTTGTTCACCATGTTTAGCTGTCAATCATCATTAGCTAGAAATGATGTCTCCCCAGCTTTTGTTCATGTGAGGAAGAGCATCATCGCCCCATCTTATGTGGTGCCACTTGCAGGCATTGAGATGCTAATTCTCCCGGCATTAAATCTCCCTTCGCGGGCATCGTCAACGGATATGCTGCAGTCTCTCCATTTCATTTCATCTAACTTCGGCTGCAGTGAAAGACAGTCCTCGAAGGAAAATACCATGATTCTGATCACTTCCCGCACTATGGCTACTTTGCATTTATTTGTCGTTTGACGTTCTCGAAGAACTCCACATGTGCGTTGTAGAGACTGCCGACTTAACGCCACCCAGGACATCCTGAACATCAGACACCTTTCTTCCCCATCAATCTTCCGCTGTCAGGACGACGGAATCAACAAGTCTGCCATTTGGCATCTCCTCTTCAGCGTCACAGTTCCAGAGGCAGACGTTGTGGCCTTGAACAAGAAAATAGTTTTTGTTAATGGAGACTCGCAAGGCATGAAGAGAGGCACAACAAAGAGAAATGCGATGGAATCTACTTGCACCTCACCTCCTCTCCTCAGCTTCGCCTTCCTCGTCACAGACATTCATGTTTGTACATCTCAGAAAAATGACTCGTCCTCAGTTTTATTCACCAAAACATCCTTTGCATTGCCATGTATTTATGTTGAATGGTGGAACAGGAGAAGTGGAGAATAATGGTAGTTTTGCCCTTCTCAAAAATGTCTCTTATCTCGTCGTCACACAATTGTTTGGCCATCATCTCGCTGAGAATGGAGTGAACAGCGTCGATGCGGATTATTGCGTTGGGCTGCAGCCTCAAGATGACATTCCTTTCTATTTTCATGACAACGAAGGCGTTGTTGAGCATTCGGAGTTCTTTACATCTGGCAGGGAAATAAGCACTCACAGTGAGTGATTTTGAGTTCTCGAGATGAGGTGGTCGGGACAAGGCGACTCTTTTACTTTGATATGGTTAAGTTGAGCCTACGCCCCGCTCAATTGCTAGGGGGAGTGTGCTGGGGTAGAAGCTCCCGACATGCCTGGCCGTATCCGCGCGGACGACCCGAAATGTCCACGTGTTGGTGGCCCTCGCCCTCACCCACTCCATTCCACACAGTACTGTTGGTTGGGCACTTTCTGACTTTCGCTTGCGTGCACAATTGAATGGTGACGGTTTCTTGCTGCGTCAGGAGACGCTTTTGCCTAGGACTGCTGTGGTGTTCGCGAGAGACCAAGCACAACAATACATCGGTCCCGCTACTACCCCGCTTGTTGCCCCGTTATGCGCCCCCGCGTAGGGCGGACTCGGCCTTCGAAACCACAGTAACTGTCATACGGTCGCCCACTTCTTTTTGAGTATTCTTGTGGATCCAACAAGTTATACCCCATTGGAGGAATTCCACTATTTTAATACTTATTTACGAATCCATTAAGTGTTCCTCGAAGCACTTTAACTTATCTTCCGCCACTTTGGCATTTTCGTGCTGTAGACTTCCGCCTTGCAATTGTGAGCAAGCTGCTTTTGGGACACTGACAGTCTTGGCTCCCTCCTTACTCATTCCAAAGCAATAGTTCCCTTCGCATTCTGCCTCACAGAAGGTCATCGACAAGCGGGAGAAGTAGAAGAAATCGCGTCACCAATTTCGGTTGCCTCTTCCAACAATAACATTTCATTCAAACGGCCATATTCCCCCCTCGGAAGCGTTTGTTTGTGGGAATGGAAACACAAGACATGAGCGCCGATCTGTCGCTGTGGACGCCGTGAACAGTCTCGTAGACACTACTCTGCACAAAACCACGGGTTGACGAGACAGCTGCTCGGAGAGACCAGCGCGGAAAGTGGACACGATTCCGCCCGCCCCCGTTGACGGCAAAAGTGGGGAAGAATATCCCCAGGAGGAGAATTGACCTGTGGCGGGGGAGAGTGGAGACACGTGGAGGCTTCCATGCCAACCTCCTCTCCAGCCTAACTCGTCCTAACCTCCGTTCTCCAGCCTGTTTGCCCGGACGGCAGTGTAGGCCTCGGCCTCGAGGACCACCGCAGATTGCGCTGACTGGTGAAGGAATTCTCATCTGCTTGATAAACATTCACTTCCGCTCCCATCAATTCAGCTTTTAACGTAGACTCGAGTAATGCAAACACAGAAAAGCGCACTTCCGTCTTCACCAGGCCCAGAAAAGTAATGTCCGTGCTGTTCGACATAGCAGCCCTTTGCCTAAGAGGAGTATGCCTTGATGGGACACTAACATTCGAAAAAAGAAAAAGTCACACATAAAATAAACCGTTGCGTGGGTGTCATTAAGTGAGAAATGAGAGCTTGTGAAATCTACTGTAAGATCCAAGTGAGAGTTGCAATTTCAAATGGGATGATTCCGGGGGAAGCTGAAACAATTCAATTAAACCAAACATAATTATTATCAACATCGCCAGCAGATAAACTTGAAACATTAACGAGCAGCGTCAGATCGAATTCCTGCTGGCAAAGAGGTTCATTTGCCTCACTGCTCTGAACACGTGGAATAGCAAGACCATTTCATACAGTTGCGAAATCATCGTCCATCTTTAACGCGTGCATCCCATCCGGACTTGAAAGGCAAGACGAGGGACAGACAGTGACTGGGAGATTAGACTTCTGCCCCGACCTGTACCTCAAAATCATACCTGTCATTTAAATGCCTCGTGACAAGGCTTAAAAACCTTTCCACCATGGCAACTAAGCCGTCTTATTAGACAAAAGTTCACCTTTTTGTTGTGCATGCCTTGCAATGTCCTCTGCGCAGTTTCGGCGACCTACTCACTGATGCGGCGTTGATATATTTTTCGGGACGAAGGGATTCCCGTTTCACTGAGTGCGTGCAGATTCAACTCGTCCGACCATAGTCACTCGCTTGCCTCCACGACGCCTCCAATCAACTTGCCTCCTCTCTGTCGCGAGTGCCTCCCGCCGTGTCTGGCGTGTCCGTGCTCGTTGGTTGCAATCAGCACTGCCACAACCCTACCGGCTGCTCCTTTCCTCCCTAAACTTCGCAGGAAAGTGAACGTGATGCTGGTCGCCCCTCGTTTCTAACACCGTGACGGCAATGCTTCCACAGGAATCGTCTCCTTCTGACAAAGAAAGCGTATTTGTGTCCTCCTCCTCCCTCCACCTTGAGGGTCCAGGAGATATGCAACTCTTCAAGTTCGACCTCATCGAATATATGGAAAGCGACCACTTAACGTCGGCGTCCATTCCAAGGCGAACAAGAAGCCCAGGCCATCCACGAGACTTTTTGCTCCTCTAAAGTGCTGAAATCCACCTACGCCACTCCACTTCCCCCTTCGCCTCTGGAATCACACGAAATAGGATGGTGAGATGAAGATGATCTCGTCGACTTTGAATAGCCTAATTCGTCTTTTGACACCTCTCGCGAATGTAGGTGCAGGGTAAAGCAGGAGAATTGTATTTGCCTGTCAACTTACCACCAAATGAGTATGTTAACGCGTTGCGTTGGCCTTTGCGGACCCGAACGCGTCTCTCTCCCCCTTACCCGACAGGCTTGTTTTTAAGGCCATCAGAGGCCAGATAGTGTTTTCCTCATACCACACACGTGAAATGACTTGCTTGTGACGTCAGGACTCGAAGTTTGCCTCCCGAAAGAACCCATGAAGTCAGGGCTTGGCCCCAATAAACTGGGGGTGCGTTTCCCTTCTTTTCGCCACGCCACAAGACAGTTTTCTTACTGTGTGCAGCCTTCACTAATGGACACATTAACCCGCATAAACAGCCTTACAACAATGCAGCAGCATTCATCCATTCGGAATGCACGCCAATGCACGCATCAACCTCCTCGTCCTCGTCCTCCTCTTCTTCACCGTGGCTACTGCCTGTCCGTCCACAGAGGAGAAGAACAGGGTGCATTTCCACTCCGACGCCACTCCCTTAAGTAAGGACCACTTCCACCTAAGTACGCATTGCATGACGAGTGGCACGCGCCATCCGCTACCCGCCCCTCCGTCTAACTCGCTTTTTCTCCTACAGGCCGCTGTCCGTCTCGCGCCTACGACGTCGAGGCCATCACCATGAACATCGCCTACCTCGTCCACACTGGCTATAAGGCGTTGTCCATCAAATGGCCTTACTTCAACGAAATGTGGCGGGGCGACGACGCCGTCGTCTCGTGGAGTCCCGTTTGTCATATGGTGTCGCGGTCAAAAATGAAAATCGAATGCTTCGTAGAGGGACGTAATTTGAGCTTCACACGAAGTTACTCGGACGCGGGTCCTCCACAGTATGTCACTCCATTCTCCCCACTTGCATGCCTCGCTTCGCTTCTAACTGGGGCTTTCTTCTACTCCCCTCAAGACTTAAGCGAAGGCGCACGGAGAAGAACGCATTCGTCATCGGCCATGTCGGCATCCTCATCGACGCGAAGGTCCAGTACAACAGCGTTTTGCGCATCAACCGTGTAAAGCGTTTTCACACGGTGGTGAGGGCCAAACATGTGAAGATTCTACATGACACCGATAAACTGTGTGCAGTGGTGGAAAAGGGCATACGTGCCTATCTCCTCCGTCTCTCCTGCTACCACCAAAAAAATATGTTCGACTTCAGATAGAGGCCATGGACAAATACATGTAAGGATTATACGCTCCTCTTCCTCGTTCTCTTCTTCCCCTTAAGTGGCGGACAATGGGTGAGCGCGATGGGCAGACAGTGGCGAGGGGTGGGTGGGAGAAGCATAGACGTCGGTGGAGGAGCAGAGTCGGGTGTAGCAATGAAAACGAAATTCGGGCGGTGATCACTTCGGTATGGATGATAATGTGCATAGCCTCGAAGTATTCCATACTCTCTTCCACTCTTAACGTCGTCCTCAGAGCAAAACGCGACAACCGCGATTGCGCGCATATCTTGAGACTGCAAACGAGCTGTTCCCATTTCCTTACAACGGCTATCACTTCCCCAACGGCTTTCCAAAAACAACCCACCACCGAAGGATAAGCCTCACACTTTGTTTTCGTCTTCTTACTGTGTAACCGTAAAATGGCGAACTCAGTGCTGACCTCCCCAAGGTGAAAAACTTTCTGCTCACTCCTGTGTCACAGCTAAGGCGAAACTGCTAACTCGCAAGTCCACCTCATTTGTGACAGCGGGCGTGTAGTCACCCCATTCCACCGCCTTTCAGGTCCTGGTTTACGTGACGACAACAGGGTGATTCGGTAACAGTGAACAACAGTGATATGAGAAGCCAAAGTTTTCTGACATCCGACAGACTGCCATACGAACTGTGCCTCTGCTGCCAAATCTGGTAATGGCAAAGTCCCTGTGGTTTGATGAAAGAAGCCTCAGAGCGATAAGAGGCTAGTGAACAGTCAGTGATGCGAATTTGTCTGTGCATTCCAAACCGACTAGACTGGACGCCTCCTCCTTCGCCTTTTCTTTCTCCCCCACACGCCTCGGCTCAATGAGAGAAGAGCCCAGGGGGGGGGTACCAGTGTCATTCGCCACATTTAACCGTCAATCATCATTAACTAGAAGCGATGTCTCCCAAGGTGTCCTTTATTTGTAGGAAGTCATCGTCTCGCCTTCCATGCGATGCCACTTGCAGGTAAAGTGATGCAAAATTTTTGGGCATTATGCCGCCCTTCGCGCGCATTGTCAACGGGTATGCTACAGTCTCGGCCATTTCATTTCATCCACGGTTCGTGTGCGGTCTCTAATCTCGGCCAAATGTCGCACAGAGGATGTAGACGTCCAAGGCTAAGTCACCCCTCGAAGAAGGCAACCATAAGTTAGTCAGTTACTGCATTGCGGCTACAATGCATCCACTCGACAGTGAGGTAATCAAAGAACTGCTCACGGACTTTGTAGAGATTGCTGGAGTAGGGAAACACCGCTTTTCCTACATCTTCTGAATAGCGCAGCCTCTCCGAGACGACTTATCTCCACTCACGACATCCTGGACATCAGACGCCTGCCGCACCGTCCAACCGTCACTTCCCTCATCAATTGTCTGGACCAAGAAATAAACAATTCCGCCATCTGGCCTCTCCTCCAGGTTTATTTGCTAGAGCATACTTTGCATTGTCACTCTCGAGAATATCTCTTATTTCGTTGTCCATAGGATGGGACGGATGTCTCCATTTCACCCAAGGATGACGTCGAGCGCGGAAGGGAGTGTGGAGTACTTGGAAGCTAAATACATTTCCATGGCGCAAGTCAGCCATTCCAGCTTCCGACAGAGCCTGGAGAGTAAAGTGCTTGGGACATCCATCCACCTCGAGTTGATTGCATCCCACTCTGCCGCCCGCCTTTGAACACAAAAAACTGTGCTCCGCTCCCCTCCACTATTGTCTGTGCTCCTCCCACCCGCCCTGAGCCCACGAGATGGCTAGGTTTTACCATCAGCCGTGTTGTTATGAAAGCACACAACCGTGTCCACACTCCAACCACCTAATTAGTAAAAGCGTTCCGGTGGACAACCTGTCCTCTGAGAGGGTAGAAAAAGACAATCTCATCCTTCGCAAGGCCGTCTTCATTCTACATGTCAGAGACGCTCGACAATATGTTGGTTCGAGGTAAAGGGAACATTTGAGTGGGAGAATAGCATGCGCAGGCCAAAATAGGACGCTGCATTCTGCCATCGCCTTTCCCTAAACGAAGTTTCATCGCGTTTCGCTTTACAGGCGTCTCCCATGCATTTACTTCTCCCGTTCAAAGGTGTTCAGCCTTCTACATTGCCGGACGAGTGGAAGGTTCGCGGAGGTGAGGCAGAGGCGGTAACCCATTGACACGTCGTTTGACGGTTGATAAACACTCGCAGACGCGTTTCCCGACCAAGGGAAATGGCGCTGCCCGACCGCACTTTTGACAACGAATGCCTTCTCAATTCTTCCTCCGGCTCGTTCTCCACGCAGATTTTTCGGTAACGCTGAGTTTCAAGCAAGGCGAACGACTGTCGACAACGTCGTCGTAGAAACTAAAGTCGGTGATTCTTTTGCATTGCCATGGCTGGTTAGTGAGGCGAGTTGAGAGTGAGACGACGAAAAGACACTGCTCGCAATTGTCAGTAGCTGTTGTAGTATGCAAAACCACCCGACATTTGGTCGCATCCTCAATGTCATCCCGTCTGTCAGGCTGTGGACTGCAGAACCGCGCAATTGTGGTCGTTTCAGTTCAAAATTAAACCCATGCCAGATTTTCTTCTCAGGTGAGAGCTCAAGCAGTGCTTGTTTACTTCAGGAGTCCAAAAATGTGTACGCGCAGATGATCGCCCTGCGTAATTTTATGAAAACTTTAACATTCTACACTTCCACCACTGATCTACTCGAAAACTATAATTCAGCCTGCCGTCCTACTAATCACACATTTACGTCAAACAAACATTCCGCTGCATTACAAAACGCCTTCCTTCCCTCCCCGAGTTAAGTCCTAGTCGCATGGCTATTAGAGGCTGGCTTCAACATCTTCTAACGTATTCAAGCAGCCAAGATCTCTCCAAGAGATGCATTGTCATGGTGACGAACCTCTCGAATCTCCTACAACATTTTCAAAGTGCTAGGCGCACTTGGTGGAGATTAATTGGGCGGAGAGTGGAGCACCTCTCGCCAAAATTGTCAGTATGTGAAAAAGTTTCGGTAAAATGCGTTCAGGGGTAGAGAGTTTCCTTTAACCGAGAGCCGTCTCTCGGTGAGGTGTCCAGATGGAGAGAATAAGATGTATTCGACATCCCAGAAAGCGCTCCCGAACGCTCTAGTGGTGAAGGACAATGAGCCAAATGGGAAGGAAGCCATGCATTATAAGTGGGGTAGAAAGAAGTTGCCTGCGAATGCGGAGGAGTTTCATGTCAACAATGTGTCGTCTCACCAGATGTCGAGCGAAAATACGAATACTTAGACGAGGTGGCGACGAACAGGCCAGGATTGAAGGAGAGGATGGGAATTGCATAAACTTGACGGAGACAAAATCATCTAGAGTTGAAGATGGCACCCATATGCACCTACGTATAAATATTCTCTTTTGTGGTGCTAGTTTACACCGTATTTCCTCACAATTTGCCGATGAAGACATATAATCGAGGTGGCAGCCGAAATGCAAGTATTCTGACAGCACCGAAATAAACTAGTCCTAGAAACGACACTGTTCCATGACATCTGGCATTGAACAATTTTTTTTCATTTGGTAGATCCACCATCAAAAAAGGCGAGAGTGGGAAGATGAAATGAAGACTATCAAACACTGGACGAGATCGACAAGGCTCAAACACCGGATAAGAGCCGACACCGCAGCCCTAACGATTCCCATTCGCCGAGACAATCCACCGACCCGAGGGCGCCTCTAAGGTGTCTGGAATGGCATCCTCAAAATTCTGTTGCCGAGGAACGCCTCAGGGCCAAGATGCGAGCTACTGATGACTGATATTTGATGAAGCGTCCATCGTGGACGAGTGGTTTCTTACCCAGGCCTTCGTCTTCACACTTAGCTGCGTTGAGCAGCAACGCAATAATTTATGCAGCCCTTCTACATTTTCCCTTTCCTTCGGTTATTGTCGACGACAATTGATTAAGTCTCCACCGGAATCCTATTCAGCCAGGAATATATAACAATGTATAACTGCCTAGGCAAATTTCGTTGAAGCGCATAACCTCCCGTCGACACGGTGACATGGAATGACCAGCGTGCAACCGATGACGCGCGCTCCCACGAACGAAGCGTGTGAATCCTTGTCGACGCGACGAAATGATTATCATGTGACCGATGAATCGTTCTCCTCCGAAGGATGCAGCGAGCGCAACTGAGGAGTGGTGGCGAAAGAGCATTTACTGAGTGAGAACTGCTGAGCTGACATCGGTGATCCCTCCGCTCAGGCATGTTGAAGCACCTTCATTAGAAGGGAAACACTCCCGTGACTGTTTGTGCGTATTCTTATAAAAATAGCTAAATTTCACCCCCGCTCTTTCCGTCATGCGCTCCGTGGTCGCGGTATCCGTCATACAATGGTTTCGGGGAGAGAGATTTCCTCAGGCATTGTAGGTGGTCCTCGGAAAGAGCCCGATCCATCTCACTCGTGATCGTGCATGCATGGAGCATACAACAAAATTTGCCTCATTAATGTACGAAGGTTAGTGTGCACTACACCGACGAACAGCGGTGTTGACGAGCTCAAACTCAGCCGACTCGCCATGTACCAGTGGCATGAAAATGGACCCGTCGCGGGTGCGGTTGCCACCCAGGAGCGCGAGATGCAGAGTGTTTACTCCACCAATTGCCGAAGGTGAACCACTTGTTTAGCCAGTCATCCCACTGTTCCCTGGACCACGTCGCCAATCCTCTGCGGATATTTCTTCTGAGGAACGCTTTGCAACGGGTTTAGCGAGACTGCTGGCGAAGTTTGCACCCATTTAAAGATTTACATAATCCTATGAGGTAACGTCTGCTGAAGGTGATGAGAAGCTGCCCTCAGTAAAATCGTTAGACGACTAGTTTACACGACATCGAGGGAGTCGGCGTGTTTTTGGGAAAACACGGAACGGCAGAAAGGAGGCGGAAGACCGAAGAGAAGAGGATGAAGGAGCAAGTAAGTTTGATGTCGTAAGTTTCCATGAACTCAAGTCTTTTGTTTCCACAAGTAGCACAGTCGATGCTTGCTGAGGGCTGACGATGGTAACGAGTCCGCATGTACACCTGAGGGAAAAGCCATCAGAGGGAGAAGGGTGAACGTAGTAAAATGGTTTTTTGTCAGAAGGCCTGTTGGAAGGGACACGGACATCACGGGAGGCTTGCGAAATAAGCGCCTTCCCTCAAATAGACGGAAAGCGGAGAATTTCTCGAGTTTGTCGTTGGTCAGAGTAGCATTGTGCTCCGATTATTCTTGCCAGCGATGTAGCACGGAGGTTTAGTTCTTTATACTAAAGGAGTAGTTTTTACAGAAGTTTCACTCCTTTCCCAATAGCGAAGGGAGCGACAACAATACAGAAATTCCTCTCAAAATTATTTGAATACTAGGTGCCATCTGTTACAACTCCAAATGAACCACAAATTCCTCAAACTTTATTTTCCTCGTCTTCCTTTCGCGGACCCTTAGGCTCCGTGCGAAGCAAATTTAACTTAATGAGTTTCAGCGGAATGAGATTATGTGCATTAGAACTTTCGTTGGGCAAAAATAGAGTTCGTAACCAGTGTAGAAGAGGTCCTCCATTACCCGTAAACAAATTCCGTTCCCCCTCGGTGGAACGAAAACTTCGCCTCACGGTCGAAACCCGAATCAGCTGGTATGGAAAACCGCGTTAGACAAAAGCCGCATACCATTCTTACTGAGGAGTAAAAAGTAAAACCCTTTAATTGTCTGGCGTCCAGACTGACTGACTCCTCTCACACTTTTCCCGGTCCAACGCGTAAAATACGCTTGTCAATGTTTGTTCACAGCGGCGTACGCTGAAACTACAGTCACTCCTAGAAATGTTGGGAAATAAAACAAGCGATTCAGAGGATGTGGTAGAAGCGGCGTTCTCTATGCCCGTGCAGACTCCCGTCAGTTCTTCACACGACAAATTTGTGCATTGTAGCCACAGCGCCGTGAATACTTAATCTACGGTTGCTCCCTTGAAGGAGCGACTTCCCCTTGAACGTCTACTTACTCGGTACGTCATGTGGCCGAAGGAGAGCACGGAAAAGAGCTGTGGAAAAATGAAATGACGCAGACTGCAGCATACCTGTTAAAAATTCCAAATGTTTAACCCCAAAGGATTCTGCATCGCCATGCCTGCAAGTGGCACCGCGTCGACGGAGAGACGATGCTCTGCCTCGCGTGAACGAGAGCGCGGGAGGCGTCATTTGCAGTTAATGCTGACGAGCAGTTAGATGCAGCAAAGGCCGCCCGTACCCAGTCGGTTCAGAATGTGCAAGCAAATTCGCTTGTCGTCTCATAGCACTGTTATTCATTGTGACGAAGTTCTTGTCCCATCGTCGCCTAGTGCCGAGTCTGAGAGGCCGCATGCGGTGACAACACGCCTGACTTCACAAGAAAGACGGTTATACGGCTGTGCGGTGCCTCCCTAGCTGTGATGAGTTTGATGAGACACTCGCTGGGGGAGGGGGGAGGGGGGGAGGGAGAGGGGTTTGATCCGATCAGGACGAGGTCGCAGTCGAAGAAGGAGGTCAGCAATGCATTTGCGATTTACGGGTTGACATTGACAAGACAAAAAAGAAATGCGACGCTCATGAGTTGGTGGTGGGATGAGTTGAGGCAGACGGTCAAGGTAAAATATTCTATCGCCATGTGAGTTGGCACGGGTATCTCCTTTATCGCCTAACCGGGTGAAGCTGATCGTCTCCGCATTTCGCCGTCCGCCTTCATCGCCACATCCTGCAAGCATCTACTCTTCCCAAACGAGATCTGACGTACACGTTGTCCACCCAACTGACTCTGCGCCACTCTATTCTCGTCTATGCGCTACCCACCCGCCCCGAGGCCAGGAGATGGCTGGGCTTTACTGTCTGCCGTGTTTTCACGAAAGGACACAAAACGTCGTCTCTCATCTCCATTTACTGTCCTCGCAGTGGACAGTAAATGACAATTTCGTGCGTAGCACAGCCGTCTTCAATCTACATGTCAGAGGTGCTCGACAATATGTAGCCTCGAAGGTTGATGGAACAGGTGAGTCGAAGAATGGCGGCGCGCAGGCCGGAGAGGAGGATGCTTCGTAGGTCGTCTAGTTCGTACGCCACCAAACGGTGTTTGGCGGTCACTTCACTGTGAATGAAGGTGACATGACAGATGCCATGTCGGAGATGGAGTAGGCCTTGGAGAGCTGCAAGATGACCCTCGTAGAGGGGAGAAGGAGAGAGGAGAGCCCAAGGCTCAACACTGCGTGGTCAAATGAAATGTGGAGTGAATGAGCTTCACTCGCTTATCCGTCCCCTTCGGGGTTCACGAAGGAGTAGTCGAAGTGGAGGTCGCGCCACTCGACGAGGCAGTCAAATTGCAGGCGGGAGATGTCTGAGAGTGTACAATTGTCCTTCGACACGACCGTAGTCGAGTCCACTTTCCACGTCTCGTTGTGCTAACTCCTTTGGATTGTCAGTGCCTTTGAACTCCTCGACACCAGATATCCCACATTCTCATTCATCTACCTATATCCACACGCCGAGGATTGGAGCAAACGCCTACAACACAAATGCCTATTGAGGTGGCGCTTGCACCTTTAAGTCTCACAAGAGGCGTCAGTTGAGAGGGGAAATTGACGTTACTTGGGGGAGGAACTACCAAGACGTCGCAAAACACGGGTCATTCGCTTGGGAAGTACAAGCGTGAATGTCCTTGATGAGACAGACGACGAGGAGGAAGAAGGCGAGGTAGAAGTGGATGAGGTGGGAAGCAAGTGAATTCTACTGTATTTCGCTTACTTGTCGACCTGCCAACATGTTGGCCTTCTCTTTATGCCTTGCGAGTCTCCATTAACGAAGACTGCGTTATGCTCAAGGCCACACCTCCAGCCTCTGATGTTGTAACACTGCAGATAACCTCGTGGCTGAGCACAACGCAGTGAAATCGCCTCATGGTATTGAATGACTGAACCAGCGTGCTTCCAGAGAAACACGTACGCCACGCCGACGAGTCTCGTGCGGCTGGTGACTCCTCTCGACTGACAAAGCGCCTGATGTGGAAGGACGAGGACTGTGATGTGTGTACTAAGCAAATCTAGCTCTACAAGCGAGGGAATTGAATGTCTCCACCCAATAGGTCATTAGGGCGTTCTTTCACTCACTGCAACTGACAACTTAACACGAAACGCACACACGACAAGAAGGGGGCAAGGGGAAGTCCCATGTCATGGATGCGTCACGAGTTAAGTGGTATGTTGGAGTGGATGGAAGGAAGGAACTCCACAGAACCACCGAGGGGAGACATTCATTTCCCTCGCTTGTGGAGGTAGATTAGCCTATTTCACACACCAAAGTCCTCCTCTTTCCCATATAAACCAATTTGTCAGCCGAGAGGAGTAACTAGCCTTGTGTGTTTCTTTGAAAACACGCTGGTTCACTTTCACAACACCTTGACGTGAATCTACTGCGCCCCCCTCAGCTCCGAAGTCATCTTCAGTGTTACAGCACCAGAGGCAGGAGTTGTGGTCTTCGTTAATGGACACGCAGAGAAGAAAGCATTCACCATCGCCAACCACTGCATCCTCGTCGACGAGAAGGTGCAGCACAACGTTGAGCTGCGCATCAGCAAGGTGAAGGTCTTTCGCACCGTGTTGAAGGTCAAACACTTGGGGGATTCTTCAGACACTCTCGATTAACTGCTTGCAGTATTGTGAAGTGGCATACATGTCTGTCTTCTTCGTTTCTCCTGTTACCACAACAAAAATATATACCATCTCCATTGGAGTGCATAAGTAAATGCATTTGGGGTGTATAAGCTCCTCGTCATTTTCCTCCTTCTTAACCGGCACACGATTTGGCTGTTGTTGCCATCATCAGCGAATATACTGTGGAGGATTAAGAAGCAGCGCCAACTCTCGACGAAAATCCACAATCTCTGCTGGCACATAGGCTCGACTGCATCAATGCCCTGAACACAGGGAATAATAAGTCGCTTATGTGCAGTCGCAAAATCCTCGTCTGATTCCAACACGTTTGCCCCTGACACCCTTGGTATACCGATCGAGGTATGGACGACGCTGTGGAACTGCTCCTTCTCCTCCTCTTCCGCGTCCATCCACTTCAGCGCGGTGAGGTCTGCTGAGAAGAGGAGAGAGCAGTGGGATAATGAACTTCTGCCTCAGCGTGCTCCCAGTATGCGAAACCATGCTGATCATCTGAGCGCCTCCATCCATCGTGGCAAATAAGCCGTCTAAAAAGACAAAAGGTGACTCTGCTGATGCGCGCCCCTTACGACGGCCTTGCCCCGCCCCGTGCTGCCGGTGAAGCCACCGATCCGAAAGCGACAGCTCTTCCAAACAAGTGCACTTCCTTATATGAAGCCAGTCTATTCGTGCGCCTTTCGACCTCGTCTTCGCTGTTCATCTCTGCGGACCGAGAGATAACAAGGGCCGTTGCGAAGGATCCTCGCTCGTGTCTTTTGTTGCCTTTGGCACAGACAGACGATTCAAGAGCACAGACCGTTGAGAGGCATGGCGAAGAGGTACCTGCATGACAGAACCTATGAGGTGGAATGGAATGGCAACAGGTCTGAATTCACAAGTAAGATGGACTCACGCGCTGGCGGTGACGCCTCAGCAACTATGAGTTTGATGAGGCACTCGAGTGGGGCGAAGATTTTCCATTTAGGCTGAGGGCGCAGTCGAAGAGGAGGTCAGCAATTTCCTCTGCCAAATTTAATTCCCCTCCGATGGGGACGCGATGCAAGTTCTGCTGAAACGAAAAGCGGTAGATGGCGAGGGATTTGCCACTAGAATGGGTGCTCGGAGGATACCGAGTCTGCCTGCCCGAGCGTTGAGGCTGACGCCCTTTGGCCTTCCATCCCCTTCCACAACACTCCCTTCACAGTGACAACATCGCTGACTGCCAGGTCGCCAATTAGCCGCTGTCTCGTCTCTCCGCATTTCCGGCGAGGAATTGTTCACGTTGAGGCATCTTCGAGGTGGATAACTGAGGTCGTCTTGAATTTCCCACTGGTCGCAGTCATTCAACTCATCCAACTGACATCATCACTCCCCGGTTCAACGTCTCCTGTCCACTTTCTTCTCCCCTCGGCCCTTGTCTCGATGTCGAGGAACAGCGCCGACCAACAGCAGTTTCGACAACGAATTTCATCCCACTTCCTCCTCCGACTCGTCTTCTAGAAGAATCTTGTGGTGACGCTGAGTTACAAGTAAGTTAGGTGGCTGTGGAGGCTTTCGTCTCAAAAACATGTGGTCGGTTGGTGAGGCGAGTTGAGTGTGAAACGAACAAAAGACACTGTTTTCCATTGCCAGTAGCTGTTGTAGCACTCAACACTCAGTCACACTTTCGGTTGCAGCCTCGATGTCATCCTGTCTGTCAGGAGGTGGACTGCAGGACTGCAGAAATGTGGTCGTTTCAATTCAGCGTTGAATCTGTGCATGGATTTATCCCAAGGTAGAACCCAACCAGCGCGTACTTACTTCAGGAGTGTAAGTCAAGTGGATGAGAAATTCATCCAACCTCAACGCCGATGCACGAAACCCCGCCATTTAGGTTCCCTGTTTTCTCATCCACGAAGACCCCGAAGCAGTCGTCGCGACGGTTGTTTGGATGGTTTGAGAGGCATCTGTTTGCGCTTGAGTGTGTGTGTGGGTGTGTGTGTGTGGGTGCTTTGACTCAGTGTCCTCTCAGAGTATGAATATCATTGAAAGAGCTCAGATAATGACAAATTTCGTTACGGATACCTCGACCAGTGATGATCTTAAGTTGTCCGAGAGAGGACTCCGTCAGTGGATTTCGTACAGTTTGTTGGAGGTACGAAATATCTGCTAGCAGATAATCTCCCAGTGTAACTATAGGAGAACTTTGACATTACGCACTGCCACCAGTGACCCACTCATGCAATCGCGACATTATCGTCTATCTACAATACGTCTATGCCAAGCAGTCTTGACCTGATGCCGTCGGCCGAGGGAAGAGGAGAAGAAAGAGGGGGGGGGAGGGGGGCGAGCATTAGGAGCATGGACTCCTCCATCTACGCATTCGACACCAAGGGGGAGGGTGCTGAGGCAGAACCTCCCGACATGTCTGGCAAGGTTCGCGAAGACAGCCCGACATGTAGTCGTGGTGGTGACTGTCAGCACGGCAACTCGCCTTCCGCCAGCCACACTCGACTCAACACTGTTGATCTGGCAATTTCTGACTTTCGCTCGCGTGCACTACAAAGTAGGGACAGCTTGTGCCTCTCACTTGACACGCCGCTTCCACTGAAATCTCCCTCCCTTCTGCGCCTGCTTATTTCCTCCTAGATTTAACGAATTGTTATGATGAACCTGGGAATGAGTGTCACCGCGATGATGCAGCCCAACGCAATAATTCGCCTCGACACAGTCCACTCCATATTCGGCGAGGTGACGGCCAAACAGTGACGACGAAATGAGAGACCCCATCGAGAGGGGCATAACTGCCATTGTTCTACGTTTCTCCCGTTTCACCAGCCAGCACAGATACATGGCAATGCAAAGTATGCTCTGGTAAATCAACACGGGGCAGAGGCCATATGGCGCATTCGTTCATTTCTTCGTCCAGCAACGGGGGTTTGATGAGGGAATTGATGGTTGGATCGATGTCGTGGAGGGCGTTAAGTCGGCCCGGAGAGGCTGTGAGATCCAGGGGATGTGGGAAAGGCGGTGTTTGCCAACTGCATCAGTCTCTACCACGTCCATGTGGATTTGTTCGTTTGGTTGGGGGCGGTTTAACGTGAGTATATTTCGCATGATCATGCCTGCCAGTGGCACTGCGTAAGATAAGAGTCGATGCTCTTCCACATGACAACGAAAGCTCAGAAGACCGCACTTCCTATCAATGATTACAGGCAGTCAAATGTAGCGGAGAGCGCCCATACCCAGTTGGCTCGGAATACGCAAGCGAACTCGTCTTCTGTCGCTTAGGGTCTTCTCCCACTAAGCCACTGGGTTTTGGCATTACCCGATTTGACAGCAGAAGGGAAGGTTGGCGGTGGTACTTGCCAGCCGACTGGGAGAAAAGTGTGGTGTCTCACTTCATTGTTATTTACCGTGACCAAGTCCCCTTGTTGTCGTCCCGTAGGCCAGAATCTGAAAGGTGGACGGGGGTAAAAACACACACCTCATGTCACAAATGAAATAATCTTGCGGTCTGGCTGTGCCTCCTCAGCTGCAATGAGTTCGATGAGACACTCCGGAGGCGGAGGGAGTTGATTTACGGGTGAACAACAAGAAGAAGTAGGAATGCGCGGCTTCCGCTTCGGTAGTAGGTTGATTTGAAGCAGCCGGTGAGGGCAACTTACTCTCGGGTCATGTAAATGCGCGTGGGTATCTCCTTTTCCGCCTAACCTGGTGGTTGAAGCGTCCGGCAACTCCCCTCCAATCCGAATTGATGGCCGTCCTACCTTGTCACTCGCCTTCATTGCCACGCCCGGCAAGCCGACACTCTTCACTAAAGAGAAGTGCCGCACACGTCGTCCACACAAGTGACTGTGCGTCCCTCCACTCGCGTCTATGCTCCTCCTCTCCGCTCCGAGCCCTCGAGATGGCTAGACTTAACCCTCGACCCTGTTATTACGAAAGCACACAACAAGTCCTCTCTCATCCTCATTCTCTTCTCCCCAAAACAACTTTATTCGCAAAGACGACAGGTTGGACAACCTGCCCTCTGAGTGGACGGAACACAACAAGCACATGTGCAGCAAAGCAGTCTTCATTCTACCTGTCAGAGATGCTCGACAGTATGTAGTTTCGAAGGTTGATTGAACAGGTGGATCGGAGAATGGAGGCACGCAGACCGAAGAGGAGAATGCTGCGCACGTGGTCTTCGTTTTGAGTCACCAAATGGTGCGTGGCGGTCACTTCGCTGTGAATGAAGGTGACACGGGAGATGCCAATTGTGCCGTTGCTCCCCACTTCCACGGTGAGCATGGCGTCGAGGTCGAAGATGGAATAGGCCTTGGAGAGCTGCAAGATTGCCCTAGTAGAGTGGGGAAAGAGAGAGAAGCGTTAGGCCCCACAGTGTTTAGTCGAATGATGCGTGGTGTGGATGCACTCTGACTGCCTACTCGGGCTCTTCGGGCTTCACGATAGAGTAGTCGAAGTGGAGATCGCGCCAGTTGACGAAACAGTCAAATCGCATGATGGAGTTGCCAGAGAGTGTGCAGTTGGCCTTCGACACGATCGTAGCCGAGTCGACCTTCCACGTCGCGTTTCGGGGACCCATTCGGATTGTCAGTGCCTTTGAACTCCGCACCAGCAGATATTCCACATTTTCACTCATCTCCTTATATCCACGCCGGGGATTGGGGCAATCGCCTGCAACACGATTACGTAGTGAAATGTCGCATGGGCCTTAAGTCCAACAAAACTCGCGAATTTAGGGGAAAGGGAGTGTTACCGTTGGGGGGAACATCCACGTAAATGTAGGAGTCACGGTTGCGGGATGCGCGAGCATGAAAGTGCGTAATGAGGAAGACGATGAGGAAGAGGCGGAGGAGGAGGAGGAGGGGGGCGAGGCGGATTGTGATGAGGTGAAAGACAAGTGAATTCCACTTCATCTCTCCTTGTTGCCGACACAGTGAGATGTTGTGCTCCTTTTTATGCCGTTCGAGTGTCAATTAACGAAGACAATGTTCTGCTCAAGGCCACGACTCCTGCCTCTGGAGCTGTGGCATTGTAAATTTCCGCGCAGTTGGGCCGATTACCCAGTCACAGTAGCACTACAGGCCATCTTGACGACGGAAGGCGAAAGAAGAGCCCTTCAACCAGGTCTCAAGCGCTTCAACATTGCTCTACAAGGCGCAGAGGTACAAATGCACTATTGTTCACGAGTTAGTCTGTCGTCATGTCGATGGCTTTCTTCCGCCCCGTCATCATTCCAACATCCGCGGACCGACCCACCGTGGAAGGTGTGAAGTCAAAGTCAGTTTTAGTAGAAACGCGGAGCAGCTGTCGGTTCATCTAGACCTGAAGCTCTTCAGTTCACTCCACACACACACACACACACACACATACTCCTCATCTTCCATCCAACCTTGTATCTCTTATCTACCCGTAGTAATTGTGCAAGTTCAGTCTGAATAGCTTCACTGTCACGTCGCCGCCTTTTCTCATTATCCTACTGGCAGAGCATCGATGAGCTGATGGACTTGTTATAAGAATTTGCTCTATTGCGACAGCCGTATGTCCGTAGACTGAGTCTGGGCATCAGGGCGGAGTTAGTGAAGTCGAAAGAAGACTGAGAACTCTCACTTCTGTGCCGTCGAAAGTAGCAGTCGACCTTCTCTTTCGTCACCTAGTCAGCCACTGTCCTCGGCTCCTCCGCAATCCCACCTATGCCAACTCCTCAACACACTCACTTGCGCGTTGGACTACTGGAAAATAAGCGGACCTAGCACCTCTTCGTGGAAGCTCAAGGCATCCTGCAAACGTAGACGTCGGTTGTATACATTGGGGCTAGTTAGCGAACCCGTTTGTTAGAGGTGCGTGGCGGAGATAGATGGTGGGAAAAGGCCAGAATTCCTCTCTAAAGTGCGGATTGTACTGTTAATCTCTGAGATCTGCACGTCGAAAATTTGGTTGGTCTGCTGCGACGGCGCGGCGGTAGTGGCGGAGGATTGCGACCGACGGGTGGCTCAGGCAGAAAATGAGGCCGCTCGAAGCACAGCACCTTTCATACGGGCGTCCACCTCTTTTGCAATTCTCACGTCCAACCAACAAGTTATTCGGCACGGGAGGAATTGCACCATACCTTGCAGCCGATGGAAGGATGTTTACATAACAAATTCACTGTTTGTGTCTTGAAGCGCTTTATCAATCGGCTACCTATTCAACATTTTCGTACAGTGAGTTTACGATTCGCAAGTGTCAGCATGAGGCTTTTCCGAAACTGTGATATTCTTGGGCTTCTCTTTCGTGATTCCATTCCGTCAATTCACCACGTAGCCGTAAAGTCTCACCGATCTACCACACAGGAGATGTCATCGAAGACCAGGAGTAAGCGAGAACCTCGCCTTACCAATTTCGGTTGCATCTTCCACCAACGAGATTTTATTCAAAAGTCTACATCATTTCAGATGAAGTGCTTTTGGCGAAGGAAAGACAATGCAAAGCAACATACACTTCATCTTTATCAGCATCGCCAGCACATAAACTTAGACTGTTAACGAGTAGCGCCGGCTCTCGTCGAACGCGACTGCACCACTGTCCTGAACAGAAGGAATAGCAAGACGCTCCAATGAGTGATTGAGGAGAGCCATGCAGTCGCCTTCATCAGGTCCATGTCAAGTCGTCTTGACAAGCAAGACGAGAGGCAAACGACGCCCTCGACCTCCTTCTTCTCTTCCCACTTTTCCTCCCACACCTTCAACTTGGTGTTATCGGCCGACGAAAGAGAAGAAGGAGGGCGGAAAGAGCGTTGCAAGCATGGACTCATCCACCCCCCCCCCTCGTCCGACCACGCATTCGTCGCCACCCACACACCCACCCACACGCTCGTCTGTCTCCACACCGCTTCCGCCCAACTCGCCCTCCCTTTTGCCGCGACCATGTGCTGCGTGTGTGTTCAAGTGAGTGGAAAGTCTGTGAAGAGGCAGAAGCTCCTGACATGCCTGACCGTATTCGCGAGCACAGCCCAACATTTCAACGCGGCGGTGACTATCAGCGTCACCACTCAACTTCCGCATATTCCACGCAAAATCAACTTTGTTGCCTTGGCGTTTTCTGACTTTCGCTCGTATGCACAACGGAATCCTGACGATTACTTACACCGTCAGGAGACACTTATGCCGCCGGGGCAACGCATCCAACCCTCTACTTCTCCCGCTTGTCACCTCCGGTTCGCGGCCGCGCCTAGGGCGCACTCGGTCTCCTGGTCGGCGCTTTCATGTTGAAGGCCATGTCTGACGGTGAACGCAAGCAGTTCTCTCGGTAGGTGAATGGAAGCATTTCATACCTCGCAGGAACACGCTGGCCACATTAATTCTTCCAACAATTGTCCCGTTCTAGACCTAACACAATACTTTGCTTTCCACTAGATCACAGGATATTTTCATCCCACCAACGCGGGTGTCCAGTAACGAACACCATTTTCTGTTCAAGACAACAACTCCCGCCTCTGTTGCTGTAACACTGAAGATGACCTCGGGGCTAAGCAGGCGCGCAATAAAGCCGCCTCATGTTGTTCAAAAAGTGAATTAGTATGTTTTCAGAGAAACACGTACTCCAATTTGCCGACGAGTCTGGTGCGGCTAGTGACTCCTCTCGACTGACAAACCGGTTGATGTGGGAAGGACGAGGACTTTCATGTGTGAATCATGCCAATCTGCCTCCACAAGTGAAGGAAATGAATGTCTTCACCCGGTGGTTCAGTGGAGTTCCTTCCATCCATCCACTTCAACTTACCAGTTATCGCGAAATGCACCCATGACATTGGAGGGTCAGCGAGGAGTCTTTTGCCGAGTCTAGCGTCCTCGTCAAAGCCCAAGTCACCTAAATGCACTTGCCTCGCAGCCGCCGCCGTGCTGAAACTTCGGACTCCAGTACGGTTGAAGGAAGAATGCAGATGATTGTGCTGCCCGTTACTGTCGGCTTCTTGTCTGTTTCCTCGTGCTCAGGTCGGTCAATTCTCAAGCTTCTCGGCTCTCCGTAACAACTTGTTTTCGGCGCGGAGCCTCGACGTCCACTCCAAGCAGCCCAACCACACCTCACTCAACGCTGATTCTTCTCGCTTCTCCTCATCCACCTCAAAAGTCCACCATCCCCGCGACTACGTCTGATCACCGCGATCATCGACCTTCCGTTAGTAAAGACGAAGGATAAAGGCAAGAAGAACAGAAGGGCGAGGGCACGAGGACGAGGACGGTAAGCGAAGGTCCCCACATGCATTTATTCATACACTCCAATCGATGTGGTACATACTTATGTTGCGGTAGCAGGAGACGCCACAATTTTCTGACGCCCGACTGACTGCCAGACGCCTTTGTGCCTCAGCAACATCACCAACCTGCGCTTCGGATGTCAAATCGGTTTATGCCAATACCCAATGACTAAGTGAGTAGCCAATTGGATAAGGGCGCTCTTGGCTGCATTTAACTGCCCGTCATCATTAACTGGAAGTCCGGTATTCTGAACTTTTGTTGTCCTGTGAAAGAGCATTGACGGGGAAATAAACAAGATCGCATTTCGGCCTCTGATTCAGTTTCATGCAGTAAAGCCTACTTTGCATTGCCATGTATCTGTGCTGGCTAGTGAAACGTGAGAAGCTTAGAACAATAACAATTATGCCCCTCTCGATGAGGTCTCTTATTTCGACGTCATTCTTTGGCCGCCACCTCGCCGAATATGGAGTGGACAGCGTCAAGGCGAATTACTGCGTTGGGCTGCAACCTTGCAGTGGCATTCACTTTCATGTTCATTACAACAAGTGCGTTAGTGAGCATTCAAAGTTTGCTCCTACTTGGGATGGTCCGACTCAAGGCGGGACGTGGTAATATTCATCGTTCGTCCCGCCATGTGGCGGTGAAGTCGCATTCTTGACAGACGGGACACAAATGCGATCGCCTCGTCAACTTTCGCTCAGGTAAATGCGTTTAATTGGCGCCGCATTACAGCCTGCGTCGGGTATGTGTTTGATATTTTCCTAAAAATTGGTACATTCTGCCATTGCGATAAGTTGAGGTGAAACCATTTGTCCTAAAGACGTGATGCACGACACGCGACCAACGCAAACTGAGCTCGTGAGAGTAGAAGTAGCAGCTGCTAGGCCATCAACGCGGCATGCACAGACGCCACACATTGAGGAGCGTGTCGGGGAAGAAATGTCGCTACCACTCAAACGAATGGTGTGTTTCCAATGGAAAGAAGGTCATTTCGACCCGAACACAAACATAGACACTGTCAGCATCGTCAGCAGATTAACGCGGGTCGTTAAGGGGCAGTGCCAACTCTTAACGAAGGTAAAGAGGCTTGACTGCATCACTTCCGCAAACACAAGGAATAGTAAGTCGCTCACGTATGGTCTCAAAAGCACCGTCTGCCTTCAACGTCTTCATCCAGGACAGTCTAGATAGGCGAACTGATGTGTAGATGACCCCGTCCACCTCCGCCTCCTCCGCCTCCAACTTCCTCAGTGTGGTGTCATCGGCCTATTTGATCTCAACACGTTTGCCCCTGACACCCTTGGTATACCGCATCGAGTCTATGACGACGTTCGTGGTGGAACTGTCCTCCGGTCTCCTCCTCTTCCTCATCCATTCCACTTCAGCGCGGTTGCAAGTCTGCTGAGAAGAGGAAGATGCAGGTGGATAATGAACTTCTGCCCCAACAGCGAAACCATGCTATTCATCTCGCAGATCCGCGATCATCCATTCGTGCTCAATATAAGCTCGTTCTAAAAGAACAGACAAAAAGTTATCCTGTGATGCGCGCCCATTCCTCTCTCTCCTGGT
>QEYB01000215.1:0-22822 GCA_017562135.1 Dipylidium caninum | reverse complement strand
AGAGAGAGATAAGTACTTAAAAAATTAACCTCGTAAGCTGTTTTCAAATAAAATGCACCATTTCAGGAAAATCGACTCGAAGCCTTAGATAGTACGAAAGCCAGCTAACTCTGCCTAATCTTTGAGCTCCTACGAAGAGAAAGGCGAACTTCAACGCGCATCATACCATGCCGCCATGGTCAGCGATCCATTGGAAGATGCCGGCGGTGATAATATCACGCAGAGCGCTGACGCACGAGAACAGAGATTCACAAGGCCCTGCGCCAAATAGTCGCCGCATATCGCAACGAAAATATCTCGGATTCCAAAGTAGAAAAACACGAGGATTCGACCCCAGTTAGTCTGATTCCTTAAAGAATGCTAATGGGGAAGGGGTGAGTCGTAGGGAATATACAAATGCGGTCGAGAGACAATCGACGTTGGAAGAAATGATTACTTTCAGTTGTGCGATTCTGCACAAGCGACTCAGTTGGAGATTTGATGCCTCGAAGACTGTCTAGAAGCTCATCAATTTTCACCACCGCATTTTTTTGTTTCAATTATTGTCCCCAGACTGATCAGTCGGATCTACCAAAAGAAGCTTGGCGTTTTCTATTCTGGAGGGCAGGAAAGGCTTTGGTCAGGGGAGGGACACTAAGAAGCATACTCAAAACTAGACAGACGAGCAGTCCTAGCTGCTTTATTAGGCAATGTTATTGGCGCGGTAACGAGTTAAAGGACTACACACCAAGCGCTCGTACACGTGGGCGCAGATAAGTGGGCGTATATATTAGGAAACTGTTGGGCTCGTCAACGATACGAAGACTGAAAACAAATGTGGATTGATATTATTGTAAGTACGATAGCACGGATTGTAGTAACAGAGTATTGTCACAAGGCATTAAGCGACAAACCTTTCCTCCTTACAGCCAAGATATGACACACTAGAGAAAACCGGTTTACAAAACGTTACTAGCAGGTGAGGTGGTGGTGTAAGAATGGAGATGCCAACTCTCTCTTCGCCACCGATGGAAAAAACCCGAGAAAATTGAAAAATAAACTTCAATTTTAATTGAGTTTGGTGTTTCGACCCTTAAGAGGCTCGACGTTCCGACCCTGGGTTTCTGACTAAGGCGATCGCGCCCCCAGTCCGCATATTCGGACGTCACGTCGTGAATAGAGGCATAGAGAATCCACACCGAGACAACTCTGCTTGAGGACCTTCCGTTTGATGGTTGAACATGCGAATTGGGGATTGTTTTCTTGAGACGAGGAAATAGGATTGATTGCAATGTTCTGGTGTGGGCATTGAAACCGAGAGTTGAGTATGGCAGGTGTGAAAGTATCTTTTAGACGTGGAATGTATCAGTAATGACGGGAAGTACCCGATCGCCTTGATATTGTTCGAATTGGTGCAGATATAGGTCATGGCTGTGGCCAGTGAATTCCGATGATGCTGGCTCACATACCCACCCATTTAGTGCAAACCCTTAAGTTCCGTATTATTTTCACAATTATTCCGAAGCAATCATTTATCCTATTGACAATGCAACCTCTCCCTCCTAGTTAATTTCCCACATCACCGTTTTTGATTAGAACGCAATAATTAGGAGAAACCAACAATCGTGAACTTACTCAGAAAGTTCTTCCGATTTGTGTGTCATGTCATCGACGTCACCACAACCGCTACCAATCTGTTCGACTGAATTGTTCACGGAGTTATTGCTTTGAGAGAAAATAATTATCCGAAAATGAGAAGAAAAAGAAAGATGTCAGTATCAAACCTCACTCGGATAGATCTCCGGATTGCAACATTCAGCACCACGCATGTCATCATCTCCATTCATATTGTAGATTGGGGGCTGTTTTGAAAAGAAAAACTTATCAGGGACGCGTAAGGAAGGAACTGACATCCGTATACTTACACAGGCATATCCATGCCTGTATATCATAAACATTGCCGTTGTTAATGGTTTGAATTTTCTTTAGGACAAACGAATGTTTCAGAAGGGTTTTCTTGTATAGACGCGGTGGCACTGGCAGAGACAGAATTGGAGACTACTTGGGCCCGAGCATGAACATTAACATTACCAACAGTTTTCTTGAACTTAAACCACGAGAAGGACTCCGAAAATTCGGTTAAAAGAGGAGTAACATCATGAACATCGGTGGGTTTCTTCAGCATTGGAAATCTGAGAAATGGAACAGGATTCATGTGGGACACTTCTGCATGCTGACAACCAGAAAGTAAGCTAAAAGACCCTGTGATTGTAGAGCAAACTTTAACGGAAGTGTTAAGAAATGTACTCCTTAACTTAATCCACTTACTATATTTCATTGTTGCGGCATGCTTAAAACTCACGCGGCTTACCCTATCAAGTAGTAAAATAATTTTAACATAGAAAATAAAACTAAGTGTCGAGTAAATTGAGCAGGAATAGCGGTGAAGAAAGTCAAACTCGTCTTTCCGCAATACAACATTGAAAGGCGTTACATATTGATAAAAGTAGAACCCTGCGGAAACAAAGAACGATTCCCCATTTACATCATGTCCTTTTAATACTTGTAAATTTGTTCGATTATCATAATTTAGTGAATGGTAAAAAGAACGCAGAAAAATTCAAACAGTTCCACTAACATAAGTAAAAACCCGGAGTTCAAAAGGTCGTATGCTGCAGCAACTTACTCTCAGGGCTATGTCGAAATTATTAATATCTCCAATATGCCTTTGTTGACAAAGGATTTATGACGATGGTGGTTGGATGTGGATCGATAAGCGTCACCACTGGAGCCGGGAGAAACATAGTCACAGCTGGAACAGGCATCCGAATCCCCTTCGACCTGAAAATGAAGCACATGCTCATATGGTACCTTAGTTTCAGCCCCATTCAGGCATTAGTGACACAGTACTCACCAAATAAATGCGGTATGGAGGAAATTATTATAGCAAAATACACGGAATTAAGTTTTGAATCATATAAGGCAGTACAGGACTCACCAAGCGAGTAAAAGACGGGTTCGACATTAATCCCTAAAAAGAACTACTAACGAATAAGTGGTGTTGTTATTATCAGCTGGCGAAAAAGGTGTGAACCTTCAAAATAAAATATTTTAAATTTAGCAACGGGACGCTCAAGCCATGTTATCGCATAAGAATGGCGTTGATCCGTATCAAATGGTCTCATAAAACATATTTAAGGAGACCTAATGTGTCAGGGGTTGGGTCACACCAGTAAAGCGATAATGAGCAAAACCTTGAGAACGCGGCAAACCCAAAGTATAAATATCTCAACATGAATTTGCACTAGTACCTAAAAGAACAGAAAAATATGAGCTGGGAAAGTGGACTTCAAGGGTATCTAATTGAAAATATTCTGACCTGCACAGTATAAGCCAGCTACCGAAAGACGCAGTCTAACGCAATCTCAACTTTTAGGAATGGCTCTCAAAGATTGTATTGATGTATAAAAATACTACAGAAAAAATCTTATTTCAAATTCATATTTTTACGTCAATTTCAACGGATATTTAATAGGAAAAAGCCCAACCGCAGTAACAACGGCGACGACATTCAGACCCGAAAGAGGCGGGGGAGTTGACAGATGTTGCATATAGTACGAATTAATGAAAGTAACTCAGTATGGGCAATTTCATTTACTTGCAACAAGCTACAAATATTAACATTCTCGTTATCTTTTTCACTTTTTTTTCCTTTTAAATGCCGTGGAATTTGTTAATAAGCGAACGAGTCTAAAATGAAAAATCCTTATTTTGTTTAGTATATTTTAGACTCAAATGTCGATTTTGACTGACCGATGTTGTATTAGACAAAATAAACCTTGTTTTCAGTGCGAGCTCCGTCTTAACCCATGTGCACGGTAACTTTTCCATATATTCCTTACTTGTAGCCGCATCAGTGAACTTCCTTCACCTCTCTAACTCATTATGTGGTCTCTCCACTGAATCATTCCGCACGATGATGTTTATATGCCAATCTAGACTCATACTTAGCACCCTATCAGAATTCTTTTCCTTGGGTCTTTGTTTAGTCAATTGCCACTACCTTTATAGGGGAATTTTTACAAGAAGGTACTTAACGCTATTATCCAAACAGCCGAGGGCAGCAACAACGCTACAAATACCTTTGGTTTCATAGTCGGGCTGCAATGAAGCACTAAAGAACAGCTCTTTTCTTCTTTAGGTAGGGACTAATATAACCTCAACCCTCTCGCAATTTGTCTTTATGGTCACCTTTCCGCTTCAGACCAAGGGCGTCATAACGTGTTTTGAGAGTTAACCCAAAGTTTTGTTTAATCCTCCATATTTGGGAGATAATCTGCGAAAACGGGACCATGTCCCACAGATAGCAGGATTTCATACCCATCGACCTCACCACAAAGCCCGAGAAAAATCAGCTTCACTAGGATAGGGGGACTTTCCCCAGTTAGGATATGAATGAGCTCCATGCCGCAATTCATTTCTTGAGTCCGAGGGTCCGGTCCTTTTTAGCATGAGTTTTGAGTAGCATTTTTTCCGTACACTTATTAGCTGTTCCCTCCTGCTCCATTTCTTTACGGTAACTGATCATCAAATGGGACTGGACAAGTGGAAGTGGAGACAAGCCTCCAAAGATTGCCATTCAGGGCGTGTGAATGGGCGTGTACCATGGTGTTCGAAGCTGGGGCTACTTTGTCCCTCCCCGCACTATTTACAGACTTCCCGCCAATCATTTAACCAGAATTTCTTTTTTTAACGAACCCATTATGGGTAATGGATAAAGCGAAGAAGTCGGGAGGACAATTTAGAGGTTTTCTAGTCTCCTTACATTGTATTGAGGTTTGAGCTTTAGTCCGCTGGATCACTGAAAATAGGAAACGAATTTAAAGAAGCAGATTTTCCCTTATGGCAGGAGGCGGTAGCCATATAGGTGTTAAAATACAGTCTTTTATGTGAATTCCTCTTCGTCAGGGTAAATTAAGACCCCTTCTTCCGATGCCCCGGAAAGAAAAATCAGTAAGAAATGTGCATTGAGGGTTTACAAACCTGCTCGCTTTCCTGCGGCACCGCGACTCGATTTTGCAGCTTTTGCTCAATCCGTGACATCAGCTTTCGTTGCATATCCATTTTCATCTCATCGACACTAAAAGGAATTGTGGTGGTCAAGCCCTCATAATCGAGACCAGGATTTAACAATGCACCAGTCGGACACATCGACGCTGACATTTCAGGGCACAAAAAGGAGAAAATGTGGAGAAAATTTTTTGCTCACTTTTGCTCGACTTCATCTTGCCGTGAGAGGATGGCCTCCGCGCGACTTCTCTCCAAGTCATCCATAGCCACAGTAGCTGCCACTCTACGCTCCCGCAATTTCCTTTGCAGTCTCTCCCTTCCACATTCAATCAGACGGTCGTGGCTGAATAGTTTGCCCATTATTTCATCCTAAGAGAACAAACACTTCCTGTACCGCAGGTCAAAATTCGTCCCTCCATTCTGATTCATTAACATTTATTGTCACAGCGGCGCCAACTTATTTGGAGATAGTCAACATCGAGCAAAGGAAGGAAGTGGTCGTGGTGGAAAAGCTACTGATGTATTAACAGAAGTGGTATGCGTGATTAAGTTTCCTTGAACGAGACCGTTAAGTCGGGAATTGGGATATCTACTCAAAACAGAGCGAAGTGTGTTGAAGGCCATGCGGCCACATCACGGGCAATGGGATATTTCTGGCATGGTTCAGAGGGCTCTTCCAGCCTGAGACCCCAACTCCTTTCTAGCCGATCACAGAAGCTGTACAGGTGTCGTTAACACAATCAAAAAGTGTACTTGAGCAAGTTGAAGGTGACCTCAAGGGTTTGCTCGAAGACAGATTTCTCTTACCTTCATCTCTCTCAATTCGGCCTCAATATCAGATTCGGCTGACGAAACCGGGACCTTTACATCTGGCCAAGGGTCTCCACCTCGTTCCCGCCTTTTGATGTCAAGGCCAACTCTTCGATTAGCAGAATTCGTAGCATTTCTACACAAAAAAGCATGGCTATATAATGCACCACATGAGGATTACTAAGAGACTAAGTCCTGTTTGAACAGCATTTCTAGCAATTTGTTGAATGGCTCGGCGATAATGCATGATTATTAAGCAGTATCGGCCTCACCCTCCGGTTGCTGGTCTGGCATAGGATTTGAGAGAAGCATTCTCCTCTGCAACCATCCTCTGAAATTCCATCCGCCTAAAAGGAAAAGGGGAGTCTCCAGGGGAATTGTCAGCACTAAACTCTCGGCCTCCCAAATGGGTAACCAAATAGAACGACAAACGCACTCCAAGTATTTTGAAATGGCTGCCGATTCCGCGACGCGGGCTTTTTCACTGATTTCGGGGTTCACAACCTCCTTCGTGGTTGTATAATTATTCAGCACATCTCGCAACATTTCCCTTACATCCTGTTTTCCTGCCTGTGACGTTTCCGTTGGCACCAGAGCTACAAAGTTGGGAAGGTCAATCAACCACATTGAGGAGACATGATCTTCCACGCGAGATTAGTTTCTTGGGTGTTGGCATAAGATAGAATGAGGCTGCGGGTGAAATTTTATGTTCCGCGTTTGGATAATGAACATAATTTTTACTGCTTCCTTACCCATCCCCTTCTGAGTACGAACTCACCTCGTCTAGAGGTGTCGCTGTTGGCGTTCGAGTCATTTTTCTCGAAGACCGAAGTCAGTTGACCGAACTCTTGCTGAAATTTAGTCAATGTCTCGATGAATTCCTTGGATTTCGTCGCGAAGATTTCATCATTCTTTCGTAGAAAGTCAATCTGTCGGGATGGCGGAAGGATAAATGGCTATTTGCGATCAAAATTAGCTAAGAATGCGTAAACCATTGCTTGGTGATTCGCATCTGCCTAATTGACGAAATGGACGAAGGTTATATGGAGTTCTAATGACGGGCATCTAGAATGCGTAAAAAACACCGAAAGAGAGGCACATTTACTACGGAAATGCGTATTTTCGCAGGTTTTCATCAGAAGGCAATTTGAATTAGTACTCACCGTTAATGGTTAAGTACTTAAAAAATTAAAAAGTAGCTGTTTATCAAATAAAAATGCACCATTTCAGGAAATCGACAAGCCTTAGATAGTACGAAACCAGCTAACTCTGCCTAATCTTTGCTCCTACGAAGAGAAAGGCGAATTCAACGCGCCATCATACCCATCCGCCATGGTCAGCGATCCATTGGAAGATGCCAGCGGTGCATATATCACGCAGAGCGCTGACGACACGAGAACAGAGATTCACAAGGCCCTGCGCCAAATAGTCCGCCGCATATCGCAGAAAATATCGGATTCCAAAGTAGAAAAACACGAGGATTCGACCCCAGTTTAGTCTGACTTCCTTAAAGATGCTAATGGGGAAGGGGTGAGCCGTAGGAAACATACAAATGCGGTCGAGAGACAATCGACGATGAAGAATGATTACTTACAGTTGTGCGATTCTGCAAAGCGACTCAGTTGGAGATTTGATGCCTAGAAGACTGTCTAGAAGCTCATCAATTTCACCACCGCATTTTTGTTCAATTATGTCCCCAGACTGATCAGTCGATCTACCACTTGGCGTTCTATTCTGAATGGCAGGAAAGGCTTTGGTCAGGGGTAAGGACACGAAGAAGCATACTCAAAACTAGACAGACGAGCAGCTAGCTGCTTTAATTAGGCATGTTATTGCGCGGTAACGAGTAAAGGACTACACACCAAGCGCTCGTACACGTGGGCGTAGATAAGTGGGCGTATATAGGAAACTGTTGGGCTCGTCAACAATACGAAGATTGGAAACAAATGTGGTTTGATATTACTGTAAGTACGATAGCACGGATTGTAGTAACAGAGTATTGCCACAAGGCATTAAACGACAAACCTTTCCTCCTTACAGCCAAGATATGACACACCTAGAGAAAACCGGTTTACAAAACGTTACTATCAGATGAGGTGGTCGTGTAAGAATGAAGATGTCAACTCTCTTCGCCACCGATGGAAAAAACCCGAGAAAATTGAAAATAAACTTCAATTTTTAATTGGTTGGTGTGTCGACCCTGATGAGGCTCGACGTTCCGACCCTGGGTCTGTGACTAAGGTGATTGCGCCCCCCCAGTCCGCATATTCGGACGTCACGTCTGTGAATAGAGGCATAGAAAGTCAACATCGAGACAACTCTGCTTGAGCATCTCCAGAAAATGGTTAAAAAAGCAAATTGGGGGTTGTTTTCTTGAGACTATGAAATAGGGGTTGAGTGCAATGTTCTGGTGGGGCACTGAAACCGAGAGTTGAGTATGGCAGGTGTGAAAGTATATTTAGACGTGGATGCATCAATACTGGCGGGAAGTACCGATTGCCTTGATAATTGTTCGAATGGTATAGATATGGTCATGGCTGTGGCCAGTGAATTTCGATGATGCTGGACTCAAATACCCACCCCATTTAGTGCAACCCTTAAGTTCCGTATTATTTTCACAATTATTCCGAAGCAATCATTTATCCTATTGACAATGCAACCTCTCCCTCCTAGTTAATTTCCCACATCACCGGTTTTGATTAGACGCAATAATTAGGAGAAACCAACAATCGTGAACTTACTCAGAAAGTTCTCCGATTTGTGTCATGTCATCGACGTCACCACAACCGCTACCAATCTGTTCGACTGAATTGTTCACGGAGTTATTGCTTTGAGAGAAAATAATTATCCGAAATGAGAAGAAAAAAGAAAGATGTCAGTATCAAACTCACTCGGATAGATCTCTGGATTGCAAACATTCAGCACCACGCATGTCATCATCTCCATTCATATTGTAGATTGGGGGGCTGTTTTGAAAAGAAAAACTTATCAGGGACGCGTAAGGAAGGAACTGACATCCGTATACTTACACAGGCATATCCATGCCCTGTATATCATAAACATTGCCGTTGTTAATGGTTGAATTTTCTTTAGGACAAACGAATGTTTCAGAAGGGTTTTCTTGTATAGACGCGGTGGCACTGGCAGAGACAGAATTGGAGACTACTTGGGCCCGAGCATGAACATTAACATTACCAACAGTTTTCTTGAACTTAACCACGAGAAGGACTCCGAAAATTCGGTTAAAAGAGGAGTAAACATCATGAACATCGGTGGGTTCTTCAGCATTGGAAATCTGAGAAATGAAACAGGATTTCATGTAAGACACTTCTGTGATGTAGGACAAACTTTAAAGGAAGTATTAAGGAATTTACTCCTTAAATTAATCCACTTACTATATTTCATTGTTGCAGCATGCTTAAAACTCACGCCACTTACCATATCAAGTAGTAAAATAATTTTAACATAAAATTAAACTAGTGTCGAGTAGAATGAGCAGTAATAGCGTATAAGAAGTCAAACTCGTCATTCCGGAATACAACATCGAAAGGCGCTACCTGTTGATAAAAGTAGAACCCTGCAGAAACAAAGAACGATTCCCATTTACATCATGTCCTTTTAATACTTGTAAATTTGTTCGATTATCATAATTTAGTGGAATGGTAAAAAAGAACGCAGAAAAATTCAAACAGTTCCACTAACATAAGTAAAAACCCGGAGTTCAAAAGGTCGTATGCTGCAGCAACTTACTCTCAGGGCTATGTCGAAATTATTAATATCTCCAATATGCCTTTTGTTGACAAAGGATTTATGACGATGGTGGTTGGATGTGGATCGATAAGCGTCACCACTGGAGCCGGGAGAAACATAGTCACAGCTGGAACAGGCATCCGAATCCCCTTCGACCTGAAAATGAAGCACATGCTCATATGGTACCTTAGTTTCAGCCCCATTCAGGCATTAGTGACACAGTACTCACCAAATAAATGCGGTATGGAGGAAATTATTATAGCAAAATACACGGAATTAAGTTTTGAATCATATAAGGCAGTACAGGACTCACCAAGCGAGTAAAAGACGGGTTCGACATTAATCCCTAAAAAGAACTACTAACGAATAAGTGGTGTTGTTATTATCAGCTGGCGAAAAAGGTGTGAACCTTCAAAATAAAATATTTTAAATTTAGCAACGGGACGCTCAAGCCATGTTATCGCATAAGAATGGCGTTGATCCGTATCAAATGGTCTCATAAAACATATTTAAGGAGACCTAATGTGTCAGGGGTTGGGTCACACCAGTAAAGCGATAATGAGCAAAACCTTGAGAACGCGGCAAACCCAAGTATAATATCTCAACATGAATTTGCACTAGTACCTAAAGAACAGAAAAATATGAGCTGGGAAAGTGGACTTCAAGGGTATCTAATTGAAAATATTCTGACCTGCACAGTATAAGCCAGCTACCGAAAGACGCAGTCTAACGCAATCTCAACTTTTAGGAATGGCTCTCAAAGATTGTATTGATGTATAAAATACTACAGAAAAAATCTTATTTCAAATTCATATTTTTACGTCAATTTCAACGGATATTTAATAGGAAAAAGCCCAACCGCAGTAACAACGGCGACGACATTCAGACCCGAAAGAGGCGGGGGAGTTGACAGATGTTGCATATAGTACGAATTAATGAAAGTAACTCAGTATGGGCAATTTCATTTACTTGCAACAAGCTACAAATATTAACATTCTCGTTATCTTTTTCACTTTTTTTCCTTTTAAATGCCGTGGAATTTGTTAATAAGCGAACGAGTCTAAAATGAAAAATCCTTATTTTGTTTAGTATATTTTAGACTCAAATGTCGATTTTGACTGACCGATGTTGTATTAGACAAAATAAACCTTGTTTTCAGTGCGAGCTCCGTCTTAACCCATGTGCACGGTAACTTTTCCATATATTCCTTACTTGTAGCCGCATCAGTGAACTTCCTTCACCTCTCTAACTCATTATGTGGTCTCTCCACTGAATCATTCCGCACGATGATGTTTATATGCCAATCTAGACTCATACTTAGCACCCTATCAGAATTCTTTTCCTTGGGTCTTTGTTTAGTCAATTGCCACTACCTTTATAGGGGAATTTTTACAAGAAGGTACTTAACGCTATTATCCAAACAGCCGAGGGCAGCAACAACGCTACAAATACCTTTGGTTTCATAGTCGGGCTGCAATGAAGCACTAAAGAACAGCTCTTTTCTTCTTTAGGTAGGGACTAATATAACCTCAACCCTCTCGCAATTTGTCTTTATGGTCACCTTTCCGCTTCAGACCAAGGGCGTCATAACGTGTTTGAGAGTTAACCCAAAGTTTTGTTTAATCCTCCATATTTGGGAGATAATCTGCGAAAACGGGACCATGTCCCACAGATAGCAGGATTTCATACCCATCGACCTCACCACAAAGCCCGAGAAAAATCAGCTTCACTAGGATAGGGGGACTTTCCCCAGTTAGGATATGAATGAGCTCCATGCCGCAATTCATTTCTTGAGTCCGAGGGTCCGGTCCTTTTTAGCATGAGTTTTGAGTAGCATTTTTTCCGTACACTTATTAGCTGTTCCCTCCTGCTCCATTTCTTTACGGTAACTGATCATCAAATGGGACTGGACAAGTGGAAGTGGAGACAAGCCTCCAAAGATTGCCATTCAGGGCGTGTGAATGGGCGTGTACCATGGTGTTCGAAGCTGGGGCTACTTTGTCCCTCCCCGCACTATTTACAGACTTCCCGCCAATCATTTAACCAGAATTTCTTTTTTTAACGAACCCATTATGGGTAATGGATAAAGCGAAGAAGTCGGGAGGACAATTTAGAGGTTTTCTAGTCTCCTTACATTGTATTGAGGTTTGAGCTTTAGTCCGCTGGATCACTGAAAATAGGAAACGAATTTAAAGAAGCAGATTTTCCCTTATGGCAGGAGGCGGTAGCCATATAGGTGTTAAAATACAGTCTTTTATGTGAATTCCTCTTCGTCAGGGTAAATTAAGACCCCTTCTTCCGATGCCCCGGAAAGAAAAATCAGTAAGAAATGTGCATTGAGGGTTTACAAACCTGCTCGCTTTCCTGCGGCACCGCGACTCGATTTTGCAGCTTTTGCTCAATCCGTGACATCAGCTTTCGTTGCATATCCATTTTCATCTCATCGACACTAAAAGGAATTGTGGTGGTCAAGCCCTCATAATCGAGACCAGGATTTAACAATGCACCAGTCGGACACATCGACGCTGACATTTCAGGGCACAAAAAGGAGAAAATGTGGAGAAAATTTTTTGCTCACTTTTGCTCGACTTCATCTTGCCGTGAGAGGATGGCCTCCGCGCGACTTCTCTCCAAGTCATCCATAGCCACAGTAGCTGCCACTCTACGCTCCCGCAATTTCCTTTGCAGTCTCTCCCTTCCACATTCAATCAGACGGTCGTGGCTGAATAGTTTGCCCATTATTTCATCCTAAGAGAACAAACACTTCCTGTACCGCAGGTCAAAATTCGTCCCTCCATTCTGATTCATTAACATTTATTGTCACAGCGGCGCCAACTTATTTGGAGATAGTCAACATCGAGCAAAGGAAGGAAGTGGTCGTGGTGGAAAAGCTACTGATGTATTAACAGAAGTGGTATGCGTGATTAAGTTTCCTTGAACGAGACCGTTAAGTCGGGAATTGGGATATCTACTCAAAACAGAGCGAAGTGTGTTGAAGGCCATGCGGCCACATCACGGGCAATGGGATATTTCTGGCATGGTTCAGAGGGCTCTTCCAGCCTGAGACCCCAACTCCTTTCTAGCCGATCACAGAAGCTGTACAGGTGTCGTTAACACAATCAAAAAGTGTACTTGAGCAAGTTGAAGGTGACCTCAAGGGTTTGCTCGAAGACAGATTTCTCTTACCTTCATCTCTCTCAATTCGGCCTCAATATCAGATTCGGCTGACGAAACCGGGACCTTTACATCTGGCCAAGGGTCTCCACCTCGTTCCCGCCTTTTGATGTCAAGGCCAACTCTTCGATTAGCAGAATTCGTAGCATTTCTACACAAAAAAGCATGGCTATATAATGCACCACATGAGGATTACTAAGAGACTAAGTCCTGTTTGAACAGCATTTCTAGCAATTTGTTGAATGGCTCGGCGATAATGCATGATTATTAAGCAGTATCGGCCTCACCCTCCGGTTGCTGGTCTGGCATAGGATTTGAGAGAAGCATTCTCCTCTGCAACCATCCTCTGAAATTCCATCCGCCTAAAAGGAAAAGGGGAGTCTCCAGGGGAATTGTCAGCACTAAACTCTCGGCCTCCCAAATGGGTAACCAAATAGAACGACAAACGCACTCCAAGTATTTTGAAATGGCTGCCGATTCCGCGACGCGGGCTTTTTCACTGATTTCGGGGTTCACAACCTCCTTCGTGGTTGTATAATTATTCAGCACATCTCGCAACATTTCCCTTACATCCTGTTTTCCTGCCTGTGACGTTTCCGTTGGCACCAGAGCTACAAAGTTGGGAAGGTCAATCAACCACATTGAGGAGACATGATCTTCCACGCGAGATTAGTTTCTTGGGTGTTGGCATAAGATAGAATGAGGCTGCGGGTGAAATTTTATGTTCCGCGTTTGGATAATGAACATAATTTTTACTGCTTCCTTACCCATCCCCTTCTGAGTACGAACTCACCTCGTCTAGAGGTGTCGCTGTTGGCGTTCGAGTCATTTTTCTCGAAGACCGAAGTCAGTTGACCGAACTCTTGCTGAAATTTAGTCAATGTCTCGATGAATTCCTTGGATTTCGTCGCGAAGATTTCATCATTCTTTCGTAGAAAGTCAATCTGTCGGGATGGCGGAAGGATAAATGGCTATTTGCGATCAAAATTAGCTAAGAATGCGTAAACCATTGCTTGGTGATTCGCATCTGCCTAATTGACGAAATGGACGAAGGTTATATGGAGTTCTAATGACGGGCATCTAGAATGCGTAAAAACACCGAAAGAGAGGCACATTTACTACGGAAATGCGTATTTTCGCAGGTTTTCATCAGAAGGCAATTTGAATTAGTACTCACCGTTAATGGTTAAGTACTTAAAAAATTAAAAAGTAGCTGTTTATCAAATAAAAATGCACCATTTCAGGAAATCGACAAGCCTTAGATAGTACGAAACCAGCTAACTCTGCCTAATCTTTGCTCCTACGAAGAGAAAGGCGAATTCAACGCGCCATCATACCCATCCGCCATGGTCAGCGATCCATTGGAAGATGCCAGCGGTGCATATATCACGCAGAGCGCTGACGACACGAGAACAGAGATTCACAAGGCCCTGCGCCAAATAGTCCGCCGCATATCGCAGAAAATATCGGATTCCAAAGTAGAAAAACACGAGGATTCGACCCCAGTTTAGTCTGACTTCCTTAAAGATGCTAATGGGGAAGGGGTGAGCCGTAGGAAACATACAAATGCGGTCGAGAGACAATCGACGATGAAGAATGATTACTTACAGTTGTGCGATTCTGCAAAGCGACTCAGTTGGAGATTTGATGCCTAGAAGACTGTCTAGAAGCTCATCAATTTCACCACCGCATTTTTGTTCAATTATGTCTCCCAGACTGATCAGTCGATCTACCACTTGGCGTTCTATTCTGAATGGCAGGAAAGGCTTTGGTCAGGGGTAAGGACACGAAGAAGCATACTCAAAACTAGACAGACGAGCAGCTAGCTGCTTTAATTAGGCATGTTATTGCGCGGTAACGAGTAAAGGACTACACACCAAGCGCTCGTACACGTGGGCGTAGATAAGTGGGCGTATATAGGAAACTGTTGGGCTCGTCAACAATACGAAGATTGGAAACAAATGTGGTTTGATATTACTGTAAGTACGATAGCACGGATTGTAGTAACAGAGTATTGCCACAAGGCATTAAACGACAAACCTTTCCTCCTTACAGCCAAGATATGACACACCTAGAGAAAACCGGTTTACAAAACGTTACTATCAGGTGAGGTGGTGGTGTAAGAATGGAGATGCCAACTCTCTTCGCCACCGATGGAAAAAAACCCGAGAAAATTGAAAATAAACTTCAATTTTTAATTGGTTGGTGTGTCGACCCTGATGAGGCTCGACGTTCCGACCCTGGGTCTGTGACTAAGGTGATTGCGCCCCCCCAGTCCGCATATTCGGACGTCACGTCTGTGAATAGAGGCATAGAAAGTCAACATCGAGACAACTCTGCTTGAGCATCTCCAGAAAATGGTTAAAAAAGCAAATTGGGGGTTGTTTTCTTGAGACTATGAAATAGGGGTTGAGTGCAATGTTCTGGTGGGGCACTGAAACCGAGAGTTGAGTATGGCAGGTGTGAAAGTATATTTAGACGTGGATGCATCAATACTGGCGGGAAGTACCGATTGCCTTGATAATTGTTCGAATGGTATAGATATGGTCATGGCTGTGGCCAGTGAATTTCGATGATGCTGGACTCAAATACCCACCCCATTTCGTGCAACCCTTAAGTTCCGTATTATTTTCACAATTATTCCGAAGCAATCATTTATCCTATTGACAATGCAACCTCTCCCTCCTAGTTAATTTCCCACATCACCGGTTTTGATTAGACGCAATAATTAGGAGAAACCAACAATCGTGAACTTACTCAGAAAGTTCTCCGATTTGTGTCATGTCATCGACGTCACCACAACCGCTACCAATCTGTTCGACTGAATTGTTCACGGAGTTATTGCTTTGAGAGAAAATAATTATCCGAAATGAGAAGAAAAAAGAAAGATGTCAGTATCAAACTCACTCGGATAGATCTCTGGATTGCAAACATTCAGCACCACGCATGTCATCATCTCCATTCATATTGTAGATTGGGGGGCTGTTTTGAAAAGAAAAACTTATCAGGGACGCGTAAGGAAGGAACTGACATCCGTATACTTACACAGGCATATCCATGCCCTGTATATCATAAACATTGCCGTTGTTAATGGTTGAATTTTCTTTAGGACAAACGAATGTTTCAGAAGGGTTTTCTTGTATAGACGCGGTGGCACTGGCAGAGACAGAATTGGAGACTACTTGGGCCCGAGCATGAACATTAACATTACCAACAGTTTTCTTGAACTTAACCACGAGAAGGACTCCGAAAATTCGGTTAAAAGAGGAGTAAACATCATGAACATCGGTGGGTTCTTCAGCATTGGAAATCTGAGAAATGGAACAGGATTTCATGTGGGACACTTCTGCATGCTGACAACCAGAAGTAAGCTAAAAGACCCTGTGATGTAGAGCAAACTTTAACGGAAGTGTTAAGGAATTTACTCCTTAAATTAATCCACTTACTATATTTCATTGTTGCAGCATGCTTAAAACTCACGCCACTTACCATATCAAGTAGTAAAATAATTTTAACATAAAATAAAACTAGTGTCGAGTAAATTGAGCAGGAATAGCGGTGAAGAAAGTCAAACTCGTCTTTCCGCAATACAACATTGAAAGGCGTTACATATTGATAAAAGTAGAACCCTGCGGAAACAAAGAACGATTCCCATTTACATCATGTCCTTTTAATACTTGTAAATTTGTTCGATTATCATAATTTAGTGGAATGGTAAAAAAGAACGCAGAAAAATTCAAACAGTTCCACTAACATAAGTAAAAACCCGGAGTTCAAAAGGTCGTATGCTGCAGCAACTTACTCTCAGGGCTATGTCGAAATTATTAATATCTCCAATATGCCTTTTGTTGACAAAGGATTTATGACGATGGTGGTTGGATGTGGATCGATAAGCGTCACCACTGGAGCCGGGAGAAACATAGTCACAGCTGGAACAGGCATCCGAATCCCCTTCGACCTGAAAATGAAGCACATGCTCATATGGTACCTTAGTTTCAGCCCCATTCAGGCATTAGTGACACAGTACTCACCAAATAAATGCGGTATGGAGGAAATTATTATAGCAAAATACACGGAATTAAGTTTTGAATCATATAAGGCAGTACAGGACTCACCAAGCGAGTAAAAGACGGGTTCGACATTAATCCCTAAAAAGAACTACTAACGAATAAGTGGTGTTGTTATTATCAGCTGGCGAAAAAGGTGTGAACCTTCAAAATAAAATATTTTAAATTTAGCAACGGGACGCTCAAGCCATGTTATCGCATAAGAATGGCGTTGATCCGTATCAAATGGTCTCATAAAAACATATTTAAGGAGACCTAATGTGTCAGGGGTTGGGTCACACCAGTAAAGCGATAATGAGCAAAACCTTGAGAACGCGGCAAACCCAAGTATAATATCTCAACATGAATTTGCACTAGTACCTAAAGAACAGAAAAATATGAGCTGGGAAAGTGGACTTCAAGGGTATCTAATTGAAAATATTCTGACCTGCACAGTATAAGCCAGCTACCGAAAGACGCAGTCTAACGCAATCTCAACTTTTAGGAATGGCTCTCAAAGATTGTATTGATGTATAAAATACTACAGAAAAAATCTTATTTCAAATTCATATTTTTACGTCAATTTCAACGGATATTTAATAGGAAAAAGCCCAACCGCAGTAACAACGGCGACGACATTCAGACCCGAAAGAGGCGGGGGAGTTGACAGATGTTGCATATAGTACGAATTAATGAAAGTAACTCAGTATGGGCAATTTCATTTACTTGCAACAAGCTACAAATATTAACATTCTCGTTATCTTTTTTCACTTTTTTTCCTTTTAAATGCCGTGGAATTTGTTAATAAGCGAACGAGTCTAAAATGAAAAATCCTTATTTTGTTTAGTATATTTTAGACTCAAATGTCGATTTTTGACTGACCGATGTTGTATTAGACAAAATAAACCTTGTTTTCAGTGCGAGCTCCGTCTTAACCCATGTGCACGGTAACTTTTCCATATATTCCTTACTTGTAGCCGCATCAGTGAACTTCCTTCACCTCTCTAACTCATTATGTGGTCTCTCCACTGAATCATTCCGCACGATGATGTTTATATGCCAATCTAGACTCATACTTAGCACCCTATCAGAATTCTTTTCCTTGGGTCTTTGTTTAGTCAATTGCCACTACCTTTATAGGGAATTTTTACAAGAAGGTACTTAACGCTATTATCCAAACAGCCGAGGGCAGCAACAACGCTACAAATACCTTTGGTTTCATAGTCGGGCTGCAATGAAGCACTAAAGAACAGCTCTTTTCTTCTTTAGGTAGGGACTAATATAACCTCAACCCTCTCGCAATTTGTCTTTATGGTCACCTTTCCGCTTCAGACCAAGGGCGTCATAACGTGTTTGAGAGTTAACCCAAAGTTTTGTTTAATCCTCCATATTTGGGAGATAATCTGCGAAAACGGGACCATGTCCCACAGATAGCAGGATTTCATACCCATCGACCTCACCACAAAGCCCGAGAAAAATCAGCTTCACTAGGATAGGGGGACTTTCCCCAGTTAGGATATGAATGAGCTCCATGCCGCAATTCATTTCTTGAGTCCGAGGGTCCGGTCCTTTTTAGCATGAGTTTTGAGTAGCATTTTTTCCGTACACTTATTAGCTGTTCCCTCCTGCTCCATTTCTTTACGGTAACTGATCATCAAATGGGACTGGACAAGTGGAAGTGGAGACAAGCCTCCAAAGATTGCCATTCAGGGCGTGTGAATGGGCGTGTACCATGGTGTTCGAAGCTGGGGCTACTTTGTCCCTCCCCGCACTATTTACAGACTTCCCGCCAATCATTTAACCAGAATTTCTTTTTTTAAACGAACCCATTATGGGTAATGGATAAAGCGAAGAAGTCGGGAGGACAATTTAGAGGTTTTCTAGTCTCCTTACATTGTATTGAGGTTTGAGCTTTAGTCCGCTGGATCACTGAAAATAGGAAACGAATTTAAAGAAGCAGATTTTCCCTTATGGCAGGAGGCGGTAGCCATATAGGTGTTAAAATACAGTCTTTTATGTGAATTCCTCTTCGTCAGGGTAAATTAAGACCCCTTCTTCCGATGCCCCGGAAAGAAAAATCAGTAAGAAATGTGCATTGAGGGTTTACAAACCTGCTCGCTTTCCTGCGGCACCGCGACTCGATTTTGCAGCTTTTGCTCAATCCGTGACATCAGCTTTCGTTGCATATCCATTTTCATCTCATCGACACTAAAAGGAATTGTGGTGGTCAAGCCCTCATAATCGAGACCAGGATTTAACAATGCACCAGTCGGACACATCGACGCTGACATTTCAGGGCACAAAAAGGAGAAAATGTGGAGAAAATTTTTTTGCTCACTTTTGCTCGACTTCATCTTGCCGTGAGAGGATGGCCTCCGCGCGACTTCTCTCCAAGTCATCCATAGCCACAGTAGCTGCCACTCTACGCTCCCGCAATTTCCTTTGCAGTCTCTCCCTTCCACATTCAATCAGACGGTCGTGGCTGAATAGTTTGCCCATTATTTCATCCTAAGAGAACAAACACTTCCTGTACCGCAGGTCAAAATTCGTCCCTCCATTCTGATTCATTAACATTTATTGTCACAGCGGCGCCAACTTATTTGGAGATAGTCAACATCGAGCAAAGGAAGGAAGTGGTCGTGGTGGAAAAGCTACTGATGTATTAACAGAAGTGGGTATGCGTGATTAAGTTTCCTTGAACGAGACCGTTAAGTCGGAATTGGGATATCTACTCAAAACAGAGCGAAGTGTGTTGAAGGCCATGCGGCCACATCACGGGCAATGGGATATTTCTGGCATGGTTCAGAGGGCTCTTCCAGCCTGAGACCCCAACTCCTTTCTAGCCGATCACAGAAGCTGTACAGGTGTCGTTAACACAATCAAAAAGTGTACTTGAGCAAGTTGAAGGTGACCTCAAGGGTTTGCTCGAAGACAGATTTCTCTTACCTTCATCTCTCTCAATTCGGCCCTCAATATCAGATTCGGCTGACGAAACCGGGACCTTTACATCTGGCCAAGGGTCTCCACCTCGTTCCCGCCTTTTGATGTCAAGGCCAACTCTTCGATTAGCAGAATTCGTAGCATTTCTACACAAAAAAGCATGGCTATATAATGCACCACATGAGGATTACTAAGAGACTAAGTCCTGTTTGAACAGCATTTCTAGCAATTTGTTGAATGGCTCGGCGATAATGCATGATTATTAAGCAGTATCGGCCTCACCCTCCGGTTGCTGGTCTGGCATAGGATTTGAGAGAAGCATTCTCCTCTGCAACCATCCTCTGAAATTCCATCCGCCTAAAAGGAAAAGGGGAGTCTCCAGGGGAATTGTCAGCACTAAACTCTCGGCCTCCCAAATGGGTAACCAAATAGAACGACAAACGCACTCCAAGTATTTTTTGAAATGGCTGCCGATTCCGCGACGCGGGCTTTTTCACTGATTTCGGGGTTCACAACCTCCTTCGTGGTTGTATAATTATTCAGCACATCTCGCAACATTTCCCTTACATCCTGTTTTCCTGCCTGTGACGTTTCCGTTGGCACCAGAGCTACAAAAGTTGGGAAGGTCAATCAACCACATTGAGGAGACATGATCTTCCACGCGAGATTAGTTTCTTGGGTGTTGGCATAAGATAGAATGAGGCTGCGGGTGAAATTTTATGTTCCGCGTTTGGATAATGAACATAATTTTTTACTGCTTCCTTACCCATCCCCTTCTGAGTACGAACTCACCTCGTCTAGAGGTGTCGCTGTTGGCGTTCGAGTCATTTTTCTCGAAGACCGAAGTCAGTTGACCGAACTCTTGCTGAAATTTAGTCAATGTCTCGATGAATTCCTTGGATTTCGTCGCGAAGATTTCATCATTCTTTCGTAGAAAGTCAATCTGTCGGGATGGCGGAAGGATAAATGGCTATTTGCGATCAAAATTAGCTAAGAATGCGTAAACCATTGCTTTGGTGATTCGCATCTGCCTAATTGACGAAATGGACGAAGTGACTGCTAATCATTGGATAATAAATCAGACCGCACAACACTTTTTAAAAACTGTTTTTTCCCCAAATGTTGCGCCCTTCCGAGAAAGGCGACTCGTAGGGTCCGCGATATGCTGGGTCGGAGCGCCCACTCACGAGTCCAGAAGCGGCTGGGACGAGGCAGGCGAATAGGCCAGATTTCAGCCATGAAATTTTAAACGTACACGTGCCAGTTTTTCGAGCACCAGTCGGTAATTTTGGTATTCCTTCACTTTACTGAACTTCGTGGTGGTCGTTTAAATGTAGCGATAACGCGCGCATTCAGAGATTATCAAAGCTCTAGGCGGCTCTGCTCCGTCTTGGGATGGCTGTCGCCTCCGGATTTACGTGACCGTCGACGAAAAAGGTTGTTTTTGAGAAATCATAAAAAGAATTAAATTGTAACAGTAAATGTGAGTGAATGTTCATTTAAGAGGATGAACCACGTGACTGGCCCTATGTAACCCTCGGAAGATTTGGCTACGACACATTTATTTTTCATCTGGGTGGAGTTTTGGTGTTGGGGGAGTCAGTCCTACCTGTGGACAACAGGAAGTGGCGTATTTGCCAGCAATCAAACAACTCTGGATGGGGCATATTCAAGGCGCTGGCTTGGGAACCGCCAGTAACTTCACCAAGGTCGGTCACAGCAGGCAAGTAATGAACTTTGCGCCAGTATGAATACGTGGACGAGAGCAAATTGGAAGTTCTCTGCCGCTCACATCGGCACGAATATCGCCCCTGAAGGCTAATTGTCCACACAGCAGCGAAGTTGAGCAACGCGGATAGGAGCAGTGAAGGCCTACTGTCTGGAGACTTCGGTGGCAAGGGCAGATGAGGCATAGTCTCAGCATTGCTTCTGTCTCGATAACTAGGACCCCCCCTGACGGTTTATGCTAATTAAGCCACAGTTGACTGCTAAAACGGTCTTACATAGGGGAAAAGTGGAATTTTCGTAATAGAAAAGTTATTTTTGCCACTCAATCTCATATTTTTGAAGTTTAGATCCCTTCCCAAGGCAATATTCTACTCGTCAAAGTTCCAACCTACCCGAATGGGAGACGGGGCTTTCATGAACTGGTAAATACTGGATTCGGTTCGCTAACATATTTGCCCGACGCCTTACTTCATGCACTTTGCTTCCTGCTTACCCCGGGGCGGCTAAATGCTTTGCGTCACCCGGGCAACATTTTGACGAAACAATGGAACGCTTCGTTTGCCGTGGTAACAGAAAAAAGAATAAAATGATTGTCAAATTGCGCCTAGTCGGGACCTCTTTTTAGAATTGCGAATCGTTTGTCCGTTAATGGAGGCTGTCGTGTTCCATTGGTTCATTTTGTTGTCAGGCCCGTTTGTCCTCGACGGGATTGTAATATTTCGAAACGGGATAAATCGATAAACAAGTGGAAGAAGAAGAAGAAGAAGAAGAAGCATAGAATGAGGGGTTATTTTGCCCATGAACTGCCTGAGATTATTGACCTGTGTGTGGCTCACCGCCGGCTTACACGTGAAGCCACTTGTTACAATTCTGGCGACTTTAAACTCTTGCACCGACTTCCGGATTTCCAAAGCCCGGAGCGCCTGCAAACCAGCCTCATTCAAAAATTAGTCAAAGTCTCTTTTTTCTCTACCAGGCCTCCACAAATTCAAATTCGCCCAAGCATTTCCGGGAGAACGTGTGCAACTGCGGTGTTTCCATAGTAAAGTGTCGGGGATCCGCCATTTCGCCTCTGGTTCTTCAGTAAAACCGCTCCAAAATCAACTCCAGCCATATACCAGTCGGATTTAGTGCTTCCAATTCCGCAAAAACCGTTTGCTTTCAGCGTCGTTTTTATGAAGTAACGATGCATTCGGTGTGGAGAAGTTAATGGGCGTTGTGTCCCAAAACGGGAACCGTGGGTTGACTTCACCTTGTGTCGAAAATATGGGTCCAAAAGGCCAAGTGGATCTCAACGTCGAAATCTTCCTCATTCTCTTTCTTTA
>QEYB01000213.1:0-35456 GCA_017562135.1 Dipylidium caninum | reverse complement strand
AAAAAGAGAGAGATGCGCTTTCGATGGCATTGAGTGGATCACGTGGTGCGTTGGCAACCCGCCGGATGGTCTCTCGGCGTCGCCTGCGCTGGAGCCACCGAGCGACCAAGCGAACGCAACCGGCACGGCTGCCCCGCCCTCCTCCGCATCAATAAAACGGGCGTGGTGGATAAAGTTATTCAGGGGTCGGTCTCCAAAAGCATTTGTGTCTGGGCAACAAGGCAGGTGCACCCGTTACACCGAAAGTGTACTTTAGCCAGTGGTGGCGGCGACGAGCCGGTTACAACTTTGGCTGATGTTGAAAATCAACCCTCGTTCTTCTCCGGCGGTCGGTCAATCGGAGCCAGGATGGATTTATTCCGAGAGCAACTACGATCCCCCTACTAAATGGTGTTTTTTATTCCAGTCTGCAAGATTAGAGAAATTACAGTGCCGTCTCCAGTGGCAGGTTGGGCGGCGGGGAAGGCTCAGTGAAGAGCCAAAAGACACCCGAAGGGTCACAACACCTCGTCTCTCCGCACCCTCGGACCGGTCTCCCGCTCTCCACGCGTCACAAAATCTTCTCCAAAAATTTCGAGTTAATCAGCCGCTTTTGTTCTCCCACCCTCCCTCTCGTCTTCCTCCTTGTTCTGTCGTCGGCTGTTGAATTAATAAGCAGTGAGGACCTGCTGTCAACTTCCCGTCCTCTGCGTTACGCGGGCCTGAGGACGGAGGCCAGTCTCGCGGCAACTGACGCTTCCCCACCAGGCCGAATCATATGCAAGTTACTTTGGGAGTAGCTACGAGACAACCTCCAGTGGAAAAGACGAGAGGCGGGAGGGTCAGAATTTCCCTGGGAAAAGACAACTGACAGCCGTGAGTCGCTCACCGATACTGTATAAATGGGGACTGTTATCGGAACGTGGGCACCTGAATCCGCAGAGGAGCACGTCGATCCTCACACGACACTTTGCTCTCCTCTCTCTTCGTGTGTTTGTGCTTATGCGCCTGTGTGTGTGTGTGTGTGTGTGGGTCTGTTGGAAGGGCAGCGTGAGAGAAAATGTGGCGGATTAGGACGAAATAAGCGGGGGAGTCGGCGAGTCCGTTCTGTTGAGTCAACGGCTATTAACATCGCCGGGGCGTGATGGCGGTAGAGGCGGTGGAGACACCGCGTAAACCTCGACGCTAACCTGAGAAAAAAGCTGCTCGGGGAAGGGCCGAGTAGGACGGGCGGACAGCCGGTGTGGCGTTAGGCCAGACGCCGTAGTCGTGACGAAGTCCCATCCAGCGTGTTAAAACCAGAAAAAATTATAATAAACTTTTGTGTATTTGCAGTGCTAATTTAGTGCGCGGATTTTTCAACCGACTTTTTTCCACTAGTGCACTCGGATGCATACTTCAGAACGGCCTTGACAAGGTGAGACAGTGGAAAAACATCCACTTAAGCAATTTTCCGGAGTTAGTTCGCGTCTTGGGATACCTCACTGGCCCCCCGGCCGGCGCCGCTCGCCCACTCATTCATTTGCCCATCTCGCGTTGACTGGGGGCCCCCCGGGTTTTTTTTGCCCCGGTCCCCCCTTTTCCGAAGGGGGGGTTTTTTTTTTTTTCGCCTGGCCGGTCAGGGAGCGCAGCAGCCGGGGTTGGACTGGGTGCCGCGACGAGGAGGCCGGAAACAACGTGTTCGCAGCGTCAACAGACTACAAAGTTTTTTCGAGGAAATACGCCAATAGCTGGAGTCATCAGCGGCCTACTCAGCGCACTAACTTCCCACTAGACTGATTTGATTGTCGCAAGACTTTTGCGTTGTCCAGTCGTCATCGTGACGCTTGCCCTACACCTCCGCTTTGAACGAATTCCGGAGGCTTGGCCGTTCGGGCGCTTCTGCAGACTGGAGGGGCCCACGAGGAGAGCGACAGAGGGAAGGGCGAGAGAATGCGAGTGACGGGCGCACAACACGATAATGTTCTTCTCCGGCGCCTCAAATGGAACAGAACGCTCGATCCTTCGTTCCTTCATTCTTATTCTGACTGTGAAGTGTGAGAATTTGCTAAATGCACTGGGAAATGTGGAAGAAGCATTGGCATCGCCCGGAAACCGCTACATCCTCCGACTGACCCACGCTGCTAAATCATCTGTCCTCCACTTTTATCCATTCAAAATGCCCTGGAGGCATTACGACGAAAAGGGCTGAGCAGGCTCAATTGGGAGTGGGGGCTGCGTAAAGCTTGGCAAACGCGCACGCCCTGGCCGCCCCGGCCTTGTCTGCCAAACGCAGGACGGACGATGCCATTCTGCGAGGGTATATTGCATAAACCTCCTCAACCGTTCTTGCGCACGTGGCCGAACATCGGGCGGCGGAGCAGCGCAAGGCCGACGGCCCCGCCCACGCCAGTATCATGTGACGCATCGACGGCTCTTCTCACCGGCGACGACGCGCACTGGCGAGCAGAACGCCTCGAGGCGTTACGTTAGAGACTTTTCTGCAGTGTTAATATCCAATAAAGTGCTTCCTGACTGGCTGAAAGTTTTACTAAATTCCCCTATTTTTGCCATGGTGACTTCATCACTTTGGAGGTGATAGGAAAAAGAAACTGGCAGTTCCCTCTCAATTTTGCTTCTCCTTGTAAATTGTCCTAATTGAGGACGTGGTCGTGTGCTCTCCAACACCCATGTCAGAAATTTATAATGCCATCCAGCTAATTCGTCGGCGACCGTACGGGGCTTCGCCAGGCGATTCGAGTGGGGAGGAAGTTGACTGCCCCAGGGGACGGTGTCGCCACCCTTCCCTTGCCTCGCCCCCCGTAAGGTCCCTCTGACATCTCAAGGGTTGTCAGGGCTGTTTCCTGCGGCCGACATGAGAGTGGACGTCCCGATATAAAAGAGTGCGAAGAATCGATAACTGGGCTGGGCATCGATCAGTAGGATCGACTTCCAACCATCAGAGGAGGAGTTCAAAAATTTAAAACTTTCCAATCTCTGGGATAGGGTTATGGCATAATTTTTATGTTGATTTGGGTGCAGCAAAGCAGACATTCTAAAATTATCACTCAGGGCAGCGCAGCAGAGGGTCACGATTTTTTTCGAAGGCAACATACGATGCCTCTTTGAAGTGGATTGAATATCCTTTGAGGTAAATTTGATGGCCGAATTGCACATAGATGCGATTTATTCTAAAATTAAAGTGTCAACAAACTTTTTGGTAAAGCACAATTTGATTGCACCTAGAACGATGGAAACGGTTTATAACAAGTCTGCGAAACGCCCTGACGGACGAATTGCCAGGCTCGATGCGGGTTCAGCCGACGAGACTCGAGCCGTGAGACAGCGTGGATGCTAGAACTGGCTCGTGTTCCCCCTCTCCCTTACTGCGTTGTCTACAAAATTTGAGAAGTTTTGCCGACAACTTCACCTGAGAAGTTGAACGTGGTCATGAATGATATTCTGACGGGCCCAGAAAAGGTACGCAGACCAGACGATGGCCACATCGGAAGGGAGAAGAATACAACTTGTCTTTGGTGAAGGTTGAACTTCAACGAATTGTGGCTTTTGTGTGGGCACCGTTCTTCGCAGCATGCCGAGCAGCTAAACAACCAACCGAGGTTTAGTCTTCGGGCGGAGGAAGTGGTCAGAGTGGGTGGGGATGGGGAGAACGCGGATGAAGTCGTGAGACAGGGCTCCATCGGTCTTCCATTCTGATTTTCGATTTTCGGTCTAGCCCACAACACCCGATGACCGCTTGCCTCCGAGCCTCTCACCCCGAAAAGGCAGACACGGATCATGGGGTGCCTGGAAAAAAGACATAAAACTATAGGTTTCGAAGCGTTTGTTTACGCCATTAAGGCCACAACCAAACAATTGGAGCCCTGGCGTATTGCGCCGTAGAGGACTCAAACCGGCTCTTCCTCTGAACCGAAATCTGGCGCGGCAGCGAGAAACAAACAAAAACAAACAAATGAGTGAGTAGTAACTGAATAGGGAAATGGGTGAGTGTGACCCAGCACGCCAGTGGCAACTGTTAATATGTCTTGTCTGACTGCTTGACAGGGTGGTCGCACCACGAGCGACGCACGCGGATGACAGGCTCCCCCGCACGACTGCGTCATTTCATGTCGCAGCTGGACGTTGTCAAGGAGGGTTCAAGGCCCTTGTTAAACAATCCTCCCCCGCGCCTGTACCTCCGGGATTTTGGAGTCTTTGAGACCCCCCACCTTAAACTTACACCTCGAAGGCAATAGTGAATTAGCGCAAGATAGCCGGTGAGAGAAAAGGGGGAGAAAGGGCATTTCAGTAGCAGGTACTATTGGGATAATACGGCTTTTCGTCCCGACGTGATGGAGAGTGTATTTTGCCGGCGATAGGCGCAGCAGGTCTGTCGTTTCGCCGCAACGATACAACAAATCACGATGTGATTAAAGTTGGTGTTATAACCTTCTCACCCTTTGGGGCCGATTAACTCAAGGCCCCACAAGCGTTACATGTACAAGGGAACAAAAGGCGGTGGTTTTGCTCTGGCGCAGAATGAGAACACGAATTTCATCCATGACACACCACACACACACATTGTTTGGTAGTCCAAAGCCGAGCCAAAAACTGCGGCGCACGACGTCGCAGAGCCTGCGCCGTCTCCACCGGCGAAATGAGTCCTGACTGGCCGTGGCACAGCCACTTTATTTATTCACGAGGGAGTGGGCGTAATTTCTCCTGTGGATGTGCCGGCCGAACCCCCGGGTGGCTCAGTGCCAAAATGCACGGGAGAACGGGGAGTCTTCGAAGGTGGATGGAGTCATGCGGACCATTAAGCCTTCCACCGACCAATCTGGCGACCGCCATTTTTGATAATAAAATCCCACATTTTGTGTTTGGAGGGGGGGAGGAGTGGAGCCGGCTCCGGCTACTTCTCGAGGCACTGGGCGACCGGTTGCATTCGCCAATTGGACAGCTCATTGTGAATGAGGGCAAAGCGCTCCCCGTATCGGGCTTTATCTCCACACCGAAGTCCCCTTCCACCCCCCCCCAACGATGCACCCTCTTTAAACGGCTTCAACCTCCATCCATCACCGCAATAAAGTAGTGGAGGGGCGAGTCACTTCTGCGATTATCTAAGATTGGAAAAGGGAAAGAGAGAGGGAGAGGAGCGAGACGGGTGGGGAGAGGCGCGGCGGAACTAAGTCTTGCCTGTCATGCGCCCAAGCAGACCGGAGTGCTGTGTCGCGGCCCGCACAGCTTGGGCAGCTGAGACCCGTCGCTGGAATGCTTATTACGAGCGGTGCACTGCCCGTCTGCGTGTGGGCACCCGACGGTTGAAGCTCTTCGCGCCTTCATGATGCAGTTCACCTTATCAGCACATTATCACATAACACGCCACGGAATTACACAGAGAAGGTGAGAAGACCGATTGAAGGACCCTCGTCTCACCTCACGCATTCGCCGAGCTTGTCTGCCGACACGGTGCAGCGGCGCACCTGAAGCCGCCTGAAATTGCGGCGTCTTCAGGCATGGAGTCAACGCCCTCTCGACTCACTTCGTCGGTTAAGGACTTGGCCGGAGTCGAGCTGCCTGTTTGTCGTCCATGCAAGCCGAAGGAATGCTACCCAGACACCATGTGTTGCAGGAGGGCCAAAGTCGCGTCTTAAGAGAGGCTACAACATTGCCTAAATGGTGGGGTGAAGGTACGGTAGCTCATTTGCGGGACTGTGGAGTGCGTTAAGTCAGGTTCGTGCAGCACACTTTCCACCCATGCTCGACTCGACCATCGCGATGTGTCGGCGGCTGTTGCCCTGCTGGGGGTTCGGTTCACCAAGGGAATCCACCATCTCCCGGCTGTTGGACAGACAGACAGACAGACAGACATGGACACTGACAAGTTAGGTGGTTGTTAACTGGAATTCTGGAAGGCGTCAAATTCAAGATGCAATCGCGGGCCTTTACGACTCCGTATAGCCGTGGCCTCATCTGCCTGATGGCTGTCCATTGAGCGCCGCGGTCGCACTCCGTGTGAATTCTTCAAAGAAAACCACTTTTTAAAATCTAAGCCAGTGGTCAAAGCTAAAAGGTTTGTCAGGAAGAGACTTAAATTGACTTAGCGAGGACGGTCAACCAATTCGGTCGAGTGAAGGGGCAAGCGGTCGTCAAGGCATAATGCCATAGCTGTGACAGTGTTAAATATGTAAATATGCAATTGACGTGGGGTACTTTGTCAACGCCTCATTCCGATCACGGAGAAGAATGTCAGAGAGTCATTGATGGCATTAAATCATTGCTCGGTATCGGTTAGTAGACTATGGCAGAAGCGTCTCAATCGCCTTATTTGGAGAAATACCCAATGCAACTCCGTACACACCCACAAACACACATACACAATCACAGGCACACGAATATCCCAGGTGAGTAGATGAGAAGAGTGGAAATAGTCGGGTCCTTCTTACACAATGCGCCCAGTCGAGAGGCGAAGGAAGCTAGATTTTGTGGAAGCATTTGGCTTGATAGCAGTGCAATCACTACAAGGCAATTGGGGCATAGGCCTTCTACTGAGAGAGGCTTTCAAGACCCAGTAGTTTTGACTTTGAAAAATTAGGTTAGAAAGGGGAAAGCAGGGACAACAGCAGAGTGGGTCGGCTGGAGAGGGATTGGTGGGCAGTGAGAACCTCGTTCTTCCGAATCCCACTCAAATTTCACTCTAGGTTCGAATTTAGAGCCTTAAAATTTCTCCGTGTATCATGTGAGTCAGAAAAACCCTAAGGGGGCGGGTGGAAGAGGCATGGTGTAGGAAAGAGACCAGAGAGTGGATAAATTGGACATACACCATTAGCTGTAGGAGCTGAGGCAAACCTGAAATCCAAGGGCTGTGTGAAAATAGACTCCTTGCTTTGTCGCCTTGTACCTGCGAATCACACCGTGAAGTACCTTTAACCATAGGCCCAGGTCCTGCCCTTTTGATCAGGTTAGTGTGCACGTATGGTAATATGGAAGTTGCAAATTTGAGTACAAAACGCATTAAGTAATCTAATCGCGCCCAGCTCAACTCGGTGTTTTCGTCGACGAATCATAATTGGGTGAGGAAGAAGTGTAAAACTATGGTCCTAAATTAACCATCCCAATAACCCTCCCCCTCGCCCTCCCGCCAGTAGAATGATTTGGCTTGGTACCATCTTCATGGCTGACGCAACAGCCCATGAGACCGCAACTTTATAAAAGTAGAGAGAGTGCACATTAAGCAATTTGCGCGTCAGTGCGGTGTATGTGTCCCATTAACCAATAAGATTTGACCTCGTTTCGCATTGGTTTATCTTAACAGGTAATTGACACAATCGACGAATGAAAGTGCAGTGTTTGCAAGGCTTTCACACGATTGGTCGACTGCGGGCACAGTGTGTCATCAACACAATACCACCACACTGCGTATAAAACGCACTTCTCGCAGACCGGAATCATTCACTGATCGCGTCGAGGTTGCTCTTCTGGTCCGACCGTTATGGAAGACGATCGTCGAAAAGGAGTGAACAACCATGTCCCGGAGGGCGTAAACTCAGGCCACGCGTGCGTTACATAGAGAGGTCTTCAGAAGAGCTCGGCATTAGTAAGTATTCCTCCCTTGTGCTCACACTACCCATCGTCTATCCGTGAGCGTATTTAGGTTTCGCAACTTTGCAGCGCTTCATGTGACAAGGACCCAGCTGTCTTTGGTCGCACCTACACCTTGCGCAGTCAGGTAGGGAAAGCGGCTTTGGAAAAGTTTTTAAAGCTATCCACAATGAGACACTGGAAAGAGTCGTCATAAAACAAGTCGACTCCGAGCGTGTTCCCTGTTGGTGCAGGGTAAGTTCGAAGGCAGACACGCCTTTATGCGTCCTTGTCTGATATCCTTTTCTGCGGATACACAGTCTGCTCTCTTCTTTGCTCCAGCTGGATGGCGAAATGGTACCAATGGAGGTAGTGTTGATGAAAAAGCTTGCAAACGTCGATGGTGTCTCAAGAATGCTGGAAGGTTTACGAACTCCAGGGCACTGGAACATTGTGATGGTGGGTGGCACACCGGCTGTTCAAGATATGTTCGACTACATCTGTAAGCGCGGGTACCTGAGTGAATGCGAGTCTGCTTTCGTCATGTACCAATTAATTGGTATTTTGATGAAATGCCACGAAGCCGGCGTTATTCACCGAGACCTGAAAGATGAAAATATTCTGATTAACTCTGACAATCATGAAATTCAACTCATTGACTTTGGATCAGGCGCCTTCCTGCACGACGGTGTCTACCGTGATTTTGACGGTATGTTGCCCATCTTCACACTCAACTTGTGTGGTGTGGTGTGCGGCGTCCTAAAGCTCCTCTTCCTTCAACAGGGACCCGAGTGTATTCCCCGCCAGAGTGGCTAAGAACCACTGGTTACCATGGTAAGCCCGCAGAAATTTGGACGGTGGGGATTCTGCTGTTTGACATGATTAACGGGGACATCCCCTTCATGACCGACCACGAAATTCTTATGGGCAGAGTACACTTCCGTCGAAACCTCGTCAGTACCGAGGCAATCGACCTTGTCAAGTGAGTTTCTGCAAATTGCACTTTTTCTTTTCTAAATTCACCCATGCCTGATCACGCTTTTCCATCCTCATCCAGCTCATGCTGCTGTCTGGACCCGAGTAGGCGTCCAACCCTGATGCAGATTCTGCTCCATCCCTGGATGCGAATCTTCCGCAACACTGTCGCCAGACTTGAATGTGCCCTCTCCCAGCATGCTTTGGACGAGTCAGCCAAGTATATGCCGTCGCCATTGGCTGCCTCCATCACTGTTCGTTCTGGGCTGTGCGATCTTGCCAGTATCTGCGTGGCGCACAGCAGCATATCGTTGAACAATGCGACGTTGAAGGGAAGGGAGGAGAGCAGGCGCCGGCGGCACAACAACAAGGGCAAGAGGAACAGCCACAAGCACCAGAGTCGGAGAACCCCGAAAACGGGGCAGCAGAGGGAGAGCATGTAGCAACCGGGAGTCAGGAGAGCTGCCAAATCCACCCCACCTTCTTCCGATCCAGTCGGCAGAATCGGTCAGCGCGCAGTATAACGGTCTTGTCCACAGCGGCTACATTAGGAGGCGTGAGCCTTTTTTGTTTACCAAAACACTTCTAGCATTGTCAGAGGTGAAAATGACGATTCGACATTCCGTAGAACCACCGTTCACATAAACCCTGCTGCTTCTGGTAGTCTACACCGATTCGACGCACGCCATCCGGAAACTCGATGTTTCATCCGTTCTTTCGTCAGACGGAGGGGCAACAGCTTGACTGGGACATCGCGCGAGATTTTGCTTCCAACGAGGGCCCGTTGCCGCCAAAAACTGGACTAATTCGAACTACAGTTCCGGATACTTCAGCAGCACGAGCTCTATGGAGGAGGAACAGGCCAGGAATGATCCGACTCATGCAGCCCTCCCTGCCCCAGGCGTCGTCTTCGAAGTCCCCACGTTGGGGCGCCGAACAAGTCCACTGAGTCGGCGTTTCTCATGAGATATCTTCGATACGCCATCTCCCATAGACGTGGATAATTACGACGAGGATGAATTCATCCAACGCCTATGTGCTCGCGCATCCTAGAGCTTGTGAGAGAGGTGATGGCGCAAAGAAGCACCCACCATAGACGTTGTCACCGAGTGGCAACCCCAGTCAGCAGTGGTGCCAGCGGCAGTGAACGCAGTGATGGCAGTGCCAACCACAACGCCAGCAGCAGCAGCAGCATTGATGAGGATCGCAAAAGGTTTCGAACTGGGTCCCGCGGCTCCAGGTCGCGAAAAATCGTAGCTTTTGTAAACACGACTGTAATTTATGCGCCAACGAAACCCTCCCTCTCAAATTTCTCTCCCGTGCTTTCTCCCCCTTATCCTCACTCTTCCCGTACTTCTACCTCAGTCTGGCATCGAATGTCTTTCGACAGACGCGAAGCTGGCAGGAGAGACCAGCGTGAGACGAACTCAACTGACACTTGTCGTCTGTCCGTTGTAGACAGCGCGTGTGTAAATTCACTTTAGCGCACTGGCTGAAGAGCATTCCCCCCCTCCCCCCCACCGTTTTTACTGGCTTTCCTTTTGTTATTGTGCCAAACAATAAATGTTTGCCGTGCTACCCCGCGCTGTATCTGTGCCCTGCCCACTGGTGGGACGCGGTTGCGGCCGGAGAGGGTCGTCCTGGTGACGGCGGTTAGAGCCTCGCCTACTCCGCATTCAAACTCATCTCATCTCGTCACCTCGCTGCGTGTCTTTTCACGTGTTCGGGGCTGCACTCCAACTGCGCTCTGCGCATCGCCTCTGAGGTGGGTAGGGCGTCATTGCAAAGTACAAACACACAAAATTCAGCGGTACTTTTATGCTGAGATGTGGCTTCTAGGCCCAAAACTCTGTTCCGCACGCAGTCTTGAAGGCTTCCGCTACTCAGTGACATGCTGCGGGGAGTGGAGCCTGCCCTGCCTCCGAGACTTCTCCCAGTGAGGAGGCTTTGCTGCTGATGATGCTGCTGCAGAGGGTCTCCAGTCTGCAGCCTGGACAGGTGCCTTTTCGCGTGCCAGACCTTCGTTGGACTTTGAAGTGAATGGGTGGTGGTGGTGGCCAGACACTTTCGAGAGAGGCTCTTTCAGTGGGATGACATTGTGAAAGGAGCTGCACTCGACAAAAACTGGTCGACAACCAGCCAGGAGGCTCCGCGCTCCGCAGCCTAACGACAGAGGCTCAAGTGAAATGGCCGAAAGGTCTGCGCGGAGAAGGCTTTTACACCAGGCGATCCGCCAAGTAGTGCCAAGTCCGTTCTGGCCACAGTCACCGCCTAATCATCGTCCCCCAACCGCCCCCTTCCTCCCCCCAGCCGACCGAATGGGCAAGAATATCACCTCAGAGTGCGTGTGTCCGTTTATGTGTATGTCTTCGTCTATCGAAAAGGTGGCATTTCGTGTGTTGGCCAAGACTTTTAGTCATTCACATCCGAGGCCGGACGCCTGTTCCTGCCCTCGTCCCTCGGCTCCCTCGCTACCTCGGGCACATGGAGAGCCGTGAATCGGCGGGGGAAGGCGAGGAGAGGGCGGGGACCGAGGGAACGGTGGAAAGGCTAGCCTTAGCCTAGAAATTGGCTATCTCCTAGATGAGAAGCTTCATTTCTATTCAAGAGGGCTCCGATTAACCATCTTCCAATAGGTGGGGCAGCCTATATGACTCGGGTCTGACAGGGCGCAGATCGTCTGCGTCGGTCCCGTCCGGAACTCTTCCCCTCAGAAGGCCCATTCGACTGCAAAACCACTTGACTGTGGGGAATACACGTCCTCTCGCCTACACTTTCTGTTTTCCCTTACAAAATCGGTCGTGAAGTCTTCGGTGTGCCACGGAAAACCCGCCGCGGAGGCGGGACGAGGGAAACATCCGCGTACGTGCCATATGCACAGAGAAGTGCCTGCGCGTGTGGAGTTGAAAGGAAATGCTCGGGAAGCGGCTGCGTGGTCACCAGCGGCATTTTAATGACCAACTCAAACCCCAACAAGGCGCGGGGAAGAGGGAGGGAGGAAGGCGGCTCAGCCCCCTTTCCCTACACCACAGGCGAATAATCTACCCTTGAGGGCAAAACACGTACCACTCGGCTGCCTCTTGTTAATACGTGTAAGTCGGAATTGCACCTCAAGTGCTATGGAGTGGGGAAATTCGACAAAAGTCCTTTTGCTGCCTCGTCACTTGCCCGAGTGTCATACTACACTCCTCGTACAGTTTGGTGTGGCTAATGGAGAGCAAAGCGGCAGTGCCGGTGACTTGTCAATCCGGGGGAGTGCGAGGTATGTCCGCGAGACATCTTCGACTGAGGCTTCTTCGACACGAGTCTTGCGTCAAAATGCTAATCCCGCGATTTCTCATACCGCGAGGTGCCTACAGGGGCGGAAGCGGTGGGGCAAGTGCACCGTCCGCACGCCGTGACTTATTCGGTATCAATCAAATGCCCCGACGACATTCCCTGCTGCACTTGTCAAGTGTGCTTTTTATTCACGGCACCGTGCGAGGCGTTGTGCTGGGCGGAGAGCGGTGACAAGGCGATGGTTACCACGACGTCCTTCCACTCGGAAGAGAGAAACCAACGCCCTACATGTGCAGTCAACAGGGCTGCAATTGAGGGAGATGGAAAAAGCCTGAATTACTTTTAGCGATTTGTACATCTAAGGAAGGTTAATTGCCAGAGGAAAGATGTAATCGCCTGTGGCACGAGTTCGCAAACGCAAGGCCGAAGGTGACGTCTGCGGGAGGCGCAGGCAGCATTGGACGAGCCGGACTGCGAACCGCGCCTCTAAAGCCGAGGACCGCGGTCCGACCCGGGGAGGAGGCTCTAACGCTCGGCGAGTGCTGCACCGAGTTGCGTTAACGACATACTCGCCTCAGCCGTCCGGTTAAGTGGCTGGCGGAGTTGCCGATGACTTTGGCAGGTCGACATCACCTGAGGATATTTTGTTTTTGCATATGCAGTCGCAATTTACGGTAGGAGGGTAAAAAAAAGCACTAGTGGTCGATAGGAAATTTACGAATAAATTCATCTATCACATCACTTGTTTATGTAAACACACACACACATTCACACACAGACACACACTTGCGGAGACGGCGAGAGCGAGCGAGCAAGGAACGGAGGAAGAGACGCACGCCCACCATACACGAAGCCTAAACTGCATCAGGCCACACCTTATTACCTGATGTCTTAATCGGGGTTGACTATGAGCGTTGCAGAGGAGCGAAGGCGGCGCTGTTGAATGCACAAATGGCCGAGAGGTTTTCACGCGACTCCACACGCACAGACCCTCGTGTGCAAGTGCTGCCCAGCCTTGTCGACCGCTCATGGCAGGCCTCTCGGAGAGGGGTCGAGCCAGGCCGCAATCCGGTTCATTGGCGGCTCGTCATGACTGCCGAGACTCGGGTCGTGGCCATCCTCGGCCTCCAGGCTCTCTGCAGGGCCGGGGTTTCATCCACGGGCTGCGGAGTAGCCGAGGCGGCGCTTCCAGCTTCAGAACACAGTCGCAGCAGACAACCTCTCCTCGTCGGCAGCCGGACAATTAGTGGGGCGGGAGTGCTAACTCCTTCAGAGCGTTATTACCACGAAGTGGCCAATTAGGGCACCGCTTCGGTCAGTTAACAGGCTCCTCTAACTGTACACCTTCCGTTTCATCCTCCAAAGCTGTGGACAGGGGACAAGAGAGGCAATGAAAGGCGCCATCAAAAACCCCTATGAAATAAACCAGTGAGGCTAGGAAGGCGACGGTGTCCGGCGGTGAACGAAGGAGCGAGGGACGATGAGGCGGTGGTCGTGAACGCTGGCGAGTACAAACATCTCACCGGGGCGGTTGAAATAGCTTCTCGTCCTGTGCGCTCGACGGAAGAGAAGAGGACGCCCGCGCGCGGTAATGACGATGGACCAGAGACCGCGCTGTTTCGTTCCACAGCGGCCTTTCCTGTTAAGCACACAAACGCAGCTGCTACGCCCGGTCGCCATAATGGCAGAGCCACATTTGGCCACGCGCGCAAGGGAGGCGGAGTGGAGGATGCACTTGAAGCCTTAATAGGCGCTTAGCGTGATTCACTGGAGCGACGAGGCCGCGTCTTGACTCGGAGCAGGCCGGGCTGAAAGTGGCCGAATGAGGCGTCGGTGTGTTGCGCAATCACCTCTCCAACCCGCGGCAAGTCGCCGTTCGTGGAGGCGAACGAGGATGCCTGCAAGGCGTCTCACAGGGCAAGCGACCATTGCGCCAAGAAGACGGCGTTCCCAGGGCGAACACTCTGCACGCCTGTGCGTCGATTACGCCAAGACGCCGCAGCAGCAGGAAGCTGAGAAGGAAACTTCTCGCAACCTCGTCACCCTCCTCGCGCGTGGACGACAAGAGGGAGGATTTGCAGCAGCCTCTCCATCCCCTCGACGGCCTCGACAGTCTGAGGCGGAGCAGAACACGACCACGCAGCCTCCACCCCCAAGCGGCCCCATTTGGCTGCCACTTCCATCGATCTTTCGGCAATAAATCAATAAGAACTGGCACCCGCCACGCGAGCCAACGTCGTGTGCGCGCGTGCGTGTGCTGCCAACGTCTTCCACGCCTTAAAATCAATCAATGGAGAAATCGATAGTGTGAATCGGGTTAGCAAATGGGGCATGTTGGAGGGAAGATGTCGCCTCCCCCGCCGCCTCACCTGGCAGTGCGGCTTGGTGGAGGAGGCTGCGTCGAAGGCGGCGGCGGCGGCGGCGGCGGCGCTGGCGTCGGAGAAGTCGTTGGCCACGGTGGCAGCGGCTACCCGGACGAGGTGTCACGCGTCTTGGGAGACTTTGTCTGCATCAGAGAAAGTTTGCCCCAACACACACGCAGATGGTCTGCCGCCTTCTCCGTCTCCTCTCGCTGGCGCCGCCTCCCTCCTGTCGCCCAATCCACTGCAGCGGAGACCACGTCGAGCGCTCGCGGCCATGCGTGCTGTCATTTTGGGCGCCACTGCAGCGCACTTTGGCTGAACGCAGGTGCAGCGTTGATGTGTCCACTTTCGACCGGTCTGCAGGAGGAGAAGTCACCTCATCAGACACCAAGCAAATGAGGTGAGGTGAGGTGAGGTGAGGTGAGGAAGAGAGAAGTGATCGGCGCCGAGGCCGGGAATAACTCCATGGCCGAGTGGTCATCAAGGAGGAGGCTTCGGAGTGGTGAGAACTCAGCTCGCCTAATTGAGGGGACTCAGAGACACCAAGTGGCATTGGCAAACGCCCGCTGGTTGGTTTGCCAGCGGTTGTTGTCACACTTTTATTAGACACAGTCGTCGTGGTTGACGAAAACGGCTACAAATTTGCCTGCATCAATGTGAGGCGGGCGGAGGGGTAACGTTTTATTGCGTCCATAGGCGAGACATGTAGACTAGACAATTGGCAATGGCAGTGGCACTGCGCCCCCTCAGCTGCCTCCGTCGGCTCCAAGACATCAGATCACCCAGTGCCTCACCTACTTCGTCACCGGCCGGCCTCCGCCTCCGCCTCCGCCTCGCGCCCCAATCAGCGTCTCCACTTCACGTCCCGAGTCGTCGCGGTGCATGTCGCCATCTTGACAGGTCTTGCAATGAGATGCCCTCGTCAATTGTGCTGCGGAACTGATTTCACTACGACTAAACGTTAACTTGGTTTTTCGAAGCGCATGTCAAACCATAGAAGGCTCTTCACTACGTGCCCTTACTCTACTCAAGTAACGAAATGCATTAATTCTAACGGACGCAGGAGGATGCACCGAGGCGAATACGCCCCCGCTATCCGTTTGTTGGCCAACCCACCCGACGACGACTTGTGTCCTGCGGATCAAAGCAGTCCGCATACGACGAGATGGCAAAGTCACCAGACTAAATCCACTCAGTCTATGAAGGTAGGTTGGAAGGAAGAAAGGAGTGCCATCTCGGGAGTTCAGAGGCGTTTCACCGCCTCCGGCTCCGTCTCCTCTCTCCGCCTCACCAACTGCCAACTCGCCGGCGAGCTGCTCGACAGGACCGCCAGGCATGCGCATGCCCGGTCTGTGAGAAAGGCACTCGCCTCCCTGCCTGGATGACTCACACTAAACTGTTCTCACCAATCGATATTTGCCTATCGACTTTTTTTCCACTCCAATCGATAGGCAAGAAAGAGTTTGTGCATGACAGAAGCGACGACACAAAACGCCTCGGGGCCCCGGCTGCGACAGCGTTAGACTTGGGAGGCAATTGGTCTCTTCGGGAATCCAGTCACGCCAGGACAGCAAAGCACGACGCTCGCCCGATTTGACAGAAGACAATGATGCCGTATTACATCGAGGTGCCATTGATGAAAAACACCTCTACTCTTGTTGCTAAGACTTCCAAGTCAAACGGTGGGTTAAAGCCTTTGAAGCTTTAAGCGCCGAAAAGGCGTATCGCCCTGTCAAGTGCTAACTGATGCTTATAATGCGAACAACAACAATGACAACATGACAAGACGAATGGACTTGCGGAAAGAGCAGTTTCCTCCACGCCAATAGGCATGATGGCTTCCATCAAAATTGACGACAGCGGTTTTCGTGGCCGAAACTGAACCTGGTAGAGGCGGAGCAGGAGGGAAATGGTCGTACTGATTGTCGAGCTCGGAGCGCGCCGGTGTTCAGTCCACGTGTGCAGCCGAGAAAGCACGAGGCCTCGAGGCCTCGAGGCCTCCAGTCCTGCAGGCCTGCAGACCTCCCCCACCCCACTGCATCATTCCCTTGAAACAGAGAGCGGTCTGCCCTGTCTCAGAGGCGGCTTCTGGCTATTGCTCAAAAGCACCCAGTAACCCGGGCTTGATTGCTTGCAGCACCTCCCTCTTCTGCCAAAGAGTCCTAAATGTGTGAAATGGAGGGTGGGGGTGGGGGGGGCGAGTAGCCTGACAGTGTGGCAGGCAGCCGATAATGCTTTGGGGGCAAGAACACTCACCGCAAGAGAGGAAAATCGGCCACCTCGCCTGTCTGGTCACCGTTGAGGACTTTTCTCCAACACCCTACAGCACCAACTGTGACGAGGCGACGCGGTCAAATGCCGTGCGGACGTGAGGAGAAGGAGACGCTTCTGCGCCAACCCGCAGACAAGCCAAACATGTGTGTGCCCAAACGAAGTGGAGGGAGAAGTGGCCTCCGTGGCCGTGGAGACGAGTGGCGCTCGGGCGGGTCGCCGGCCTGCCAGTGAGGCTTGCGCACCTCCCTCGGACACCCCAATCAGGCAGGTGGCCACGGGAGTCGCATCAGCAAACGAGTAAAACAGCTGTGCGGAGAGGTTTTGTGCATTTGAGGCGGCAAACTGCCGCGGCCCAGAGGCGCCAAAGGCTCACTTGCCCCAGGGATAAGGCAACGGCTCACCAGCCTCGCCTGTGTTTATCGAATAATTTGAAATTTTTTTTCTGCAAATTCTAACTGAAATCCACTTGCCAACGTGCTGGTTCGTCATACTAAATCGGCTCTCGCCGCGGTGGCATCCACCTCAGGCAGTCGCACAACCTCGCAGGCAAAAAACTGTCCGAAGAAGTTGTATGGATTTGAGGAAAGAACTCACTCTCGGTGAGAGGCTGGACGACCGACTTAGTGCTGAGTGCTTCTTTAACTGCGTTGCCCGACCAGCACAGCACAAGGTCCTTCGAGTGCTTCCGGTGCTTCGTGTACTCCGTGCGCGACGTGCGCGACGTGCGCGACGTGCGCTGCTTCGAGGGGAGGATGCAGTGAGGTGGAGGAGGTCTGCAGGCCTGCAGGACTGGAGGCCTCGAGGCCTCGAGGCCTCGTGCTTCCTCGGCTGCACACGTGGACTGAACACCGGCGCGCTCCGAGCTCGACAATCAGTACGACCATTTCCCTCCTGCTCCGCCTCTACCAGGTTCAGTTTCGGCCACGAAAACCGCTGTCGTCAATTTTGATGGAAGCCATCATGCCTATTGGCGTGGAGGAAACTGCTCTTTCCGCAAGTCCATTCGTCTTGTCATGTTGTCATTGTTGTTGTTCGCATTATAAGCATCAGTTAGCACTTGACAGGGCGATACGCCTTTTCGGCGCTAAAGCTTCAAAGGCTTTAACCCACCTTTTGACTTGGAAGTCTTAGCAACAAGAGTAGAGGTGTTTTTCATCAATGGCACCTCGTAATTCTTCTTCTCTCGCCTCACCTTCAGGCGGCGATGGGAAGGCCAATTGCCCGTGGGCAGTCTGTTCACCGGGAGCCCAGTGCAGCACGTGGGTTACTGCAAGGCGGAGGTCGGAAGACGGGAGACGGGAGACGGAATGCGCAGGGCGGAAGGAGGAGGGGGAGGGGAGGAGGTGGAGGAGGAGGAGGAGGAGGAGACTCACGAGAGCTCCACTCAATCACCTGCTGTCATGCGTGGAGAAGGCGGAGTCTTTCACTCGGGGGCTGAGTGTGGTGCTGCGGAGTGGCGTTTCAAGGGGCCAAGCGAGAGCATTTCACCATACTGCGTGTAGGTGGCACGTTTTTCCTCTTTCTGCTCGCCGGCCTCAGTGGCTCATTGTGCAGCGAGGGAAGGGACATTTCGATTGCACAGCCTGCCTGTCCCTGCCCTGCCCCTGTCCCAGTGCCACGAAGCCGGCGGGCAACAACCGCTGGCAAACCAACCAGCGGGCGTTTGCCAATGCCACTTGGTGTCTCTGAGTCCCCTCAATTAGGCGAGCTGAGTTCTCACCACTCCGAAGCCTCCTCCTTGATGACCACTCGGCCATGGGAGTTATTCCCGGCCTCGGCGCCGATCACTTCTCTCTTCCTCACCTCACCTCACCTCACCTCACCTCATTTGCTTGGTGTCTGATGAGGTGACTTCTCCTCCTGCAGACCGGTCGAAAAGTGGACACATCAACGCTGCACCTGCGTTCAGCCAAAGTGCGCTGCAGTGGCGCCCAAAATGACAGCACGCATGGCCGCGAGCGCTCGACGTGGTCTCCGCTGCAGTGGATTGGGCGACAGGAGGGAGGCGGCGCCAGCGAGAGGAGACGGAGAAGGCGGCAGACCATCTGCGTGTGTGTTGGGGCAAACTTTCTCTGATGCAGACAAAGTCTCCCCAAGACGCGTGACACCTCGTCCGGGTAGCCGCTGCCACCGTGGCCAACGACTTCTCCGACGCCAGCGCCGCCGCCGCCGCCGCCGCCGCCTTCGACGCAGCCTCCTCCACCAAGCCGCACTGCCAGGTGAGGCGGCGGGGGAGGCGACATCTTCCCTCCAACATGCCCCATTTGCTAACCCCGATTCACACTATCGATTTCTCCATTGATTGATTTTAAGGCGTGGAAGACGTTGGCAGCACACGCACGCGCGCACACGACGTTGGCTCGCGTGGCGGGTGCCAGTTCTTATTGATTTATTGGCCGAAAGATCGATGGAAGTGGCAGCCAAATGGGGCCGCTTGGGGGTGGAGGCTGCGTGGTCGTGTTCTGCTCCGCCTCAGACTGTCGAGGCCGTCGAGGGGATGGAGAGGCTGCTGCAAATCCTCCCCTCTTGTCGTCCACGCGCGAGGAGGGTGGCGAGGAGGGTGACGAGGTTGCGAGAAGTTTCCTTCTCAGCTTCCTGCTGCTGCGGCGTCTTGGCGTAATCGACGCACAGGCGTGCAGAGTGTTCGCCCTGGGAACGCCGTCTTCTTGGCGCAATGGTCGCTTGCCCTGTGAGACGCCTTGCAGGCATCCTCGTTCGCCTCCACTCCCCAGCAGCGACAGCAGCCGCAACAGCACCAGAATCAGCGGCACCAGCAGCAGCAGCAGCAGCAGCAGCGACATGCCTCCCCACTGGGAGAGGCGTCGGAGGCCGGGTGGGGTGGTGTAGGGCGGACAGGCATCACCCCCTCCGCGCAGCATGTCGCTGAGTGGCGGCGGCCTTTAAGACTGGGTGGGGAAGAAAGCTTCATGACCGGAAGCCACATGTGAAGAATGATTTTTCTGATCGCGTCGAGGTGTTGCTCCCGTGGTCCAACCGCGATGTCAGACTATCACCGAAGAAGGATGAAAACCACGTCCCGGAGGACCGTAAACTCAGGCCACGCGTGCGTTGCCTGGAGAGGACTTCGGAGGAGCTCGGCACTAGTAAGTGTTGCTCTCTCGTGGCCACACCGCCCACTCGTCTCTCCGTGAGCGTCCTTATGATTGGGCGACTGCAGCGCTCCGTGTGACAGGGCACCCGGCTCTCTTCGATCGCACCTACACGTTGCACTCTCAGGCAGGGACAGTCGGCTTCGGAGAGGTCTTTGAAGCCCCCCACAATGGGACACGGGAAAGAGTTGTCATGAAAGAAGTCGTCTCCGAGCGTGTCGCCTGTTGGTGCAGGGTGAGTTGGAAGGCAGGCACAGTGTTATGCTTCCTTGTTTGATATTATTTCTTCTGCGGATGCACAGTCTGCTGTCCTCTTTGCTGCAGCTGGATGGCGAAATGCTACCAATGGCTGTGGTCGAGTGCAGCTCCTTTCACCATGTCGTCGCACAGAAGGAGCCTCTCTCGAAAGCGTCTGGTCACCGTCACCACCATTACGACCACCGGCCGGTCACTTCACGCAGGCAAGTCGTCCGACTGAGGCCTGGCACACGGAAGGGCACCGGTCCACGCGGTGTCTGCAGCGGACAGATGACAAGTGTCAGCTGCGTTCGTGTCAGGCTGTTCGCTCCTGCCAGCCTCGCCTGCTTCGTCGAAGAGTACGGGGAGGGGGAGAGAGTTTCCGTGCCTCCGAGATCTGCTTATTCATCCTTCTACGGCGATCGTCTGCCATGGCAGTTGGACCAGCAGAGCAGCCGCGATGACAGTGGCAGCCGCAGCATTCGATGGATCCCCACAATCGTCGGCAGCATTCTTCACTGTGCAAAACCCTCACGTCTACCCCGAATCAGAGTGTACTTGTGATCCGCCACCTCGCCTCCTCTATGCGTTGACAATTTGGACTTGGGAAAGTGGGTTGTCAACACGCTTGTGGCAGTGAGGATTGTGGAAAGATGGCAGACGACCTGTGGCTGTTCTCGTAGCACACGGAAAGGGGGAGAACTCGTCGCGTGGAGGGAATTTCAGCTGCACCCTCGTCTTCCGTGCCTTGTGGTGTGGTGTGGTGTGGTGTGTTGTGTTGTGCTGTGTGTGCTGTGGCGGGCTGTGGTGTGTGCAGCTGTTTCCTGCCACGGTGTTGTGGGACCGGGGAGGGTGCGAGTGCGGGGGAGCGGGCGGCGGCCAGACGGGTGTAGTTGATATCGCGGATGCCGCGGCTATTTGGGCCGTGCAGGACGTGCAGACCGCGCAGATGCGACATCCTCGCGACTGTTCGCTCGTGCGCCGTCTCGACGCTCGTCCGTCCGTCCGTCCGCCCGCTGTGCGTGCGACCACTCGGGTCCGTCGACTGTCCGCTTGCGGCCTCCGCGATGCCGCTCGACGCGCACTCGACATGGTGTTCGGTGTGCAGACCACCGGACACCGATGCTGCCACGCCAAATGTCCGTCGGACCGCGCAGCTGTCGCGGTCTTTGGCTCGTCTCTAAACTCTCCGCAGAGGAGAGCCCAGGCACTGACGCTGGTGTCCGCAGATTCAGACGCCCCGACCACCCCCGCCGCCCGCCAACGTCTTTCACGGCGTCACAAAAGCGAGGTCTTTCACCGGCTAATTCAGCTGCGTTTACCACCTCGGTCTGCCGTGTCGATTGCTGTGTTTAGTTTTATCAAGGGACGACAAGTTGCGGTGACTTGAAAGCGCCGTCGCCCAGGGCATTCGACCACGTCTCGATTTGTGCTGCGACCACCACTCGAATTACTCGAATTTTTGACCACGTAGTGTCGGTGAATCCGCTTTTTCGGTAGTCTGGGCCGCAGCGAGCCTGCCGTGGTGCCTGAGGCTGGTTGGTTGCATGGCGACGGACCGACACACCAGCGTTGCGTCAAAAACTCTTCTGCAAAGCTCTCGCCCAAAAGCATTTCACTTTCCTTGCACTCCCACGGTTGCGTGAGGGTACGATGAAGCCATGTGAGGAGGAACATCGCAGGTCGCGTGCTGACCTCACTCGCAGTGACCTCAGCGCCATCCACATTCACCTGTTTGTGCGGTGGCGCATGACTGGCGCTCCGTGGCGGGTTGCACAGTCCGTGGGTAACACGGTGTGTGTGTGTGTGTGCGTGTGTGTGTGTGTGTGTGCGAAGTGAACGGAACGGCTGCCACGTCGCCTGGTGGGGTAAAGCGAGGCGAACGGAGGCCCCGAGTGGCTTGAAGGAGGCGCCGAGGCCCGGTCCGGCCAAGCCGGGCCACTCGCCCCTGCGAGGCCGCGTTGGTGAGGGGGCCGGCCGCTAGTCCGGGGAGGCATAAACAGACCTCCTAGGGGCTCACTTTCGCCCCACTGCACCGTTTTTGGCGCATAGATGCCGTGCCGAGGCAACAGTGGGGCCGCACACAACGCGAGGTTCATCGCACCAACAAACTCCCCCATAAACAGGGTAAATTTACATTTTACTCCAAGTCCTGTCCTCACAACGCGGGTACATTGGATGCAGAATGATGCACGGAAGGCGGGGCACTGCCCCGATTCTCCTCTTCTCGCTGCGGTTGACAGCGTCAGCTTAGCTGAGCCGTGTGATTTACCTGGTGTTGTCATCCGCAACGGTGGTTTCCTCAAAAGTCGCCTTCTTTCGACCCCACTTCAAGTGATCAACGTGTTCTCAGGCGCTCCAGGCGTTCCAGACCCCAGTTCATAGTTTACCCCCCTCCCCCACCCCCACATGAGAATGCTGTTTTTTTGTCGTCGTCGTCGTCGTCATCGGCGTGTTGTTGTTGTTTTTGTTGTTGTTGATGGTCACGCCGCTCATGTGACACTTCGGCACTGAGGGATTAAGATTTGGACCGCCTTGGCAGTGCTGATGTCCTCGCAGACAGCCAACCTTCGACCAGTCGGGGATGTTACCCGTTTTGGCGGCCGGCAAGTGAACCAACGCTCCATTGGCCGTCTCCGGGGACGGGAGAGACAGGCCCGCAGAGGCGAGGGTTGCGTGCCCCGCGGCTGCCAGCACTGCATGGGAAGCTTCAAAATGGGGTCGCCTGCTTGGACCGCCGTTGCCAAGACCACGGAGGTGAGGTGGGGGTCGACTGATTGACACGAGGCTCTGACAGACGCAGGGCGGTTGGTGGAGCTGGCCACGCTTTAGGTGTGGGAGGTGGCCAAACCAGTCTGAGGCTGCGAGGGCCTCTTTCGGCTCGCTTCGCCTCGCCTCGCCTCGCCTCGCCGCAGCGTCTCTGCCCCTGTCGTCGTGGCCTCAGTGCTGCCCGCTGGCAGCCCTCAGCTCGTGCCGAGGCGCACGCTGTTTCTGCATGTATGCCGTTAAACCGGACCGCTTGGCGCCTGAGTGACTGGCACCTGAGCACACTACCCCGTGGCAGTGACTTCTACGCTGAGTGCACACTGAAGCTTTGGTCTGGTTAACCGAAAGAATGGGAAAATTTCGGAATTTCTAAAATGGTAGCTTCCCCTTAAAATAAGTCTGTGTGATGACCAGGCCCCGCGGCGGACGGGGGCGCGGATGGCTGGGCGGCTGGATGTCGGGTCGGCAGGTGGCAGGTGGCAGGCGGCATGTGGAGTGGACTTTGGGCTTTGGACGCCGGCGAGTGGAGTGTCCGACTACCACGTCCGCGTCGGCCAGGCCGAAGATGGAGTTGCTCTCCTCGGAGTCTGTCCTCGCAGTTGAGGAGGCGACGTAGTGCACGAGGGTGAGCAAACAAAGCCAGCGGGCGCAGCTCCTCGCCCTTTCGGCCTCCCAAAATGGGCACTTGCGTCGACTCAGGTAGTCGTGTCCCCCTTTACTCGCTCGGTGGCTGTCGGAGGACCCGCATTTCGCTCGCTCTGGTCGTCTGGCGTTGTGCAACAGACAGCGTTTCGCCCGCCCATCAACGCTTTTTCCTGTTCCCCTCCTCCTGTCCCTCTCCTCTCTCGCCCCACGACCCGCGACCCACGCGCCACGCGCCACGCCTCCTTCCTCCCGTTAACATCGCCTGACCACGCTGTCTCACACAACTTACTCACGGGTGTCTGTTCGGCTGCAAGGCTGCACGGCTGCCGATGCTTTGCGCAGCCAGTTGTTTACCCTTCGGCGAAGAAGCCGCGTGGCAGTGGCCGACCGTCCCCGTCAGGGGGTTTGTTCACGCCTCACTCTCGGCAGGAGGCCCACCTTCACGCTGACTGATTGCGGGTCGCCGACGGGCCCGGACCGAGGTTAACCGATTCTCGCCTGCAGCCAGGGAGAAGGTCGAGTCGGGTGAGGCAGTGCGTGGCACCGGAAAACCACGTGGTCGTGCGGGGGCGGGCGGCGGCCCCTAGGGGTAGGAGGATGGGACTCCAGTGCGACACACATCGAGGAGGGAGCGCTTGACAGGCGTTAGGCACGGGAAAAACTTGGCGTCACACCGCGGATCGCAGATGGACGCGTTTCTCTCCACCGGCTGGCAGCCGACCAATTGCCCGCTGCGGGGAATGCGAAAATGCTTTATGCATTTGAGAAGAGACCGTGCCCAGGGGAGAAACACCTTCCTCTCGGTTAGGTGGAATTGGTTGCCAACACAAAGAAAGGCACTTCTCAATCGGGGCGCATTCAAAAGCCCCCACAGCTCACTCGTGAGGCCCGCGGGAGGTGGAGGAGGCCGGATTTGCCGGCATGACAGGTTGGTCGGCCTGTTTCATCACGTCCCCTCAGCGTCGGGACGCGCCAAGTGGCGCTCTCTCCTGGCAGGGGCCGAATTCGTTCCAGCCCTTCTGAGTGGTAATTTTTCGCACTCATGTGGCTCGCAGGGAAGAGAAAAAAAAGACGCGTCTATTATGTGGTCATCACCCCCACTCCCACCCCCACCGCCCCCTTTGGCTATATTTCATCACAGAGTGAAATACGCGCCTGTTTGGACTGGACATCTCCAGTGCCAGAAACCGTGTTGACTAAACTGCTGTCGGGAGGACAGCAGACGTGTAGGTTACCAGGAGATTAACTGCGTTCTAATGAGCTTTTAAGGCGCCAGCGCCAGCGCTAGCTTCAGCGTCAGAGCCGCGGCGAATCTCTGGACGTCTTCCAGCCCCTGACTGCCCGTCCGCGCCGAGCCTGCTCCCTCGGCCTCGGCCTCGGAGCGGGGTGGGGTGGGGTGGGGGGTGCTGTAGCAGCGCCAACTTCTTCTGCCGGGCTGCCAGAGGGGTGCGCTGACGCCCGCCCACCAGGAGGGAGCTCATTGCCACCGCTGGTGGGGAAAGTGAGTTAGCGCAAATGTTGTCAAAGCGACTTTTGCCACAACAATGGGTCACACGCTGTTAGGCGGAAAGTGGGCTCATGGCGGGCTGATGGGGGGGCTGACGAAGACCTCGCCTCGCCTGCATGATGCCACCGGCCCGTTGGGTTGGGCTGCGTCGGGCCGGATAGGCTGGACACGCGGCTCAGCCTCGGCCCCAGCCCGCGGTCAGCCGTGTCGGCAAGTTGACACGTCGTCGACTCACCGTGTGCTCACCGCGGCGTCTGGCGCTGCTCACCGCCGCCTTAACGACGGCCCTCGCTGTCTCCTCCATCTTCGCGGCTGGCGAGAGGCGCTGGCCCCAACCACCACCAGCCCACGGACCTCGACGCCTCCTTCCGGCAGGCGCCACCGCCTCACCAGCACTGGCGGCCGTGACCTCAGTGCGCTGAGTAGATGAGGCGGAGTGAGGTGTGAGGCGGGGCATCTTCCGCAGCATGTACGCGGTGGCACAATGCTCCGCAGACCGCAAGTTGGTGCGTGCCACGGAGGGAGAGCCACACCGGCGTCCGCAACGGAAGATGTTGCGACGCCGAAGCTGCTGCCTCTTGCGCGATGAGTGCGGAGGTAGACAATTGCGCAGCCACGACTTCGCGTCGTTGAACAGTTTTGGCAATCAACTGGTCGTGGCGCAGCGAGGAGGGGCGAGGAGAGGCCGAGACTGACGATGCGCCCGTGATGTACTCTCCCCACTGTCCCCATCTGTCACCGCAAAAAAACTACTCATTTTCTTTCTTCGGACGATGCAGAGTCCAGTGCATGCGCTTTCAGTGCTGCCAATCTGTGTGACGGGGAAGATGCGCGTCTGCTGGCCGGCACCCTCACCAACGCGGCCTCGCAGGGGCGAGTGGCCCGGCTTGGCCGGACCGGGCCTCGGCGCCTCCTTCAAGCCACTCGGGGCCTCCGTTCGCCTCGCTTTACCCCACCAGGCGACGTGGCAGCCGTTCCGTTCACTTCGCACACACACACACACACACACGCACACACACACACACCGTGTTACCCACGGACTGTGCAACCCGCCACGGAGCGCCAGTCATGCGCCACCGCACAAACAGGTGAATGTGGATGGCGCTGAGGTCACTGCGAGTGAGGTCAGCACGCGACCTGCGATGTTCCTCCTCACATGGCTTCATCGTACCCTCACGCAACCGTGGGAGTGCAAGGAAAGTGAAATGCTTTTGGGCGAGAGCTTTGCAGAAGAGTTTTTGACGCAACGCTGGTGTGTCGGTCCGTCGCCATGCAACCAAACCAGCCTCAGGCACCACGGCAGGCTCGCTGCGGCCCAGACTACCGAAAAAGCGGATTCACCGACACTACGTGGTCAAATTCGAGTAATTTCGAGTGGTGGTCGCAGCACAAATCGAGACGTGGTCGAATGCCCTGGGCGACGGCGCTTTCAAAGTCACCGCAACTTGTTCGTCCCTTGATAAAACTAAACACAGCAATCGACACGGCAGACCGAGGTGGTAAACGCAGCTGAATTAGCCGGTGAAAGACCTCGCTTTTGTGACGCCGTGAAAGACGTTGGCGGGCGGCGGGGTGGTCGGGGGCGTCTGAATCTGCGGACACCAGCGTCAGTGCCTGGCTCTCCTCTGCGGAGAGTTTAGAGACGAGCCAAGACCGCGACAGCTGCGCGGTCCGACGGACATTTGGCGTGGCAGCATCGGTGTCCGGTGGTCTGCACACCGAACACCATGTCGAGTGCGCGTCGAGCGGCATCGCGGAGGCCGCAAGCGGACAGTCGACGGACCCGAGTGGTCGCACGCACAGCGGGCGGACGGACGGACGGACGAGCGTCGAGACGGGCGCACGAGCGAACAGTCGCGAGGATGTCGGCATCTGCGCGGGGTCTGCACGTCCTGCACGGCCCAAATAGCCGCGGCATCCGCGATATCAACTACACCCGTCTGGCCGCCGCCCGCTCCCCGCACTCGCACCCTCCCCGGTCCCACAACACCGTGGCAGGAAACAGCTGCACACACATCACAGCCCGCCACAGCACAGCACAGCACACAACACACCACACCACACCACACCACAAGGCACGGAAGACGAGGGTGCAGCTGAAATTCCCTCCACGCGACGAGTTCTCCCCCTTTCCGTGTGCTACGAGAAACAGCCACAGGTCGTCTGCCATCTTTCCACAATCCTCACTGCCACAAGCGTGTTGACACCCACTTTCCCAAGTCCAAATTGTCAACGCATAGAGGAGGCGAGGTGGCGGATCACAAGTACACTCTGATTCGGGGTAGACGTGAGGGTTTGCACAGTGAAGAATGCTGCCGACGATTGTGGGGATCCATCGAATGCTGCGGCTGCCACTGTCATCGCGGCTGCTCTGCTCGTCCAACTGCCATGGCAGACGATCGCCGTAGAAGGATGAATAAGCAGATCTCGGAGGCACGGAAACTCTCTCCCCCCTCCCCGTACTCTTCGACGAAGCAGGCGAGGCTGGCAGGAGCGAACAGCCTGACACGAACGCAGCTGACACTTGTCATCTGTCCGCTGCAGACACCGCGTGGACCGGTGCCCTTCCGTGTGCCAGGCCTCAGTCGGACGACTTGCCTGCGTGAAGTGACCGGCCGGTGGTCGTAATGGTGGTGACGGTGACCAGACGCTTTCGAGAGAGGCTCCTTCTGTGCGACGACATGGTGAAAGGAGCTGCACTCGACCACCGCCATTGGTAGCATTTCGCCATCCAGCTGCAGCAAGAGGACAGCAGACTGTGCATCCGCCAGAAGAAATAATATCAAACAAGGAAGCATAACACTGTGCGCTGCCTTCCAACTCACCCTGCACCAACAGGCGACACGCTCGGAGACGACTTCTTTCATGACAACTCTTTCCCGTGTCCCATTGTGGGGGGCTTCAAAGACCTCTCCGAAGCCGACTGTCCCTGCCTGAGAGTGCAACGTGTAGGTGCGATCGAAGAGAGCCGGGTGCCCTGTCACACGGAGCGCTGCAGTCGCCCAATCATAAGGACGCTCACGGAGAGACGAGTGGGCGGTGTGGCCACGAGAGAGCAACACTTACTAGTGCCGAGCTCCTCCGAAGTCCTCTCCAGGCAACGCACGCGTGGCCTGAGTTTACGGTCCTCCGGGACGTGGTTTTCATCCTTCTTCGGTGATAGTCTGACATCGCGGTTGGACCACGGGAGCAACACCTCGACGCGATCAGAAAAATCATTCTTCACATGTGGCTTCCGGTCATGAAGCTTTTCTTCCCCACCCAGTCTTAAAGGCCACCGCCACTCAGCGACATGCTGCGCGGAGGGGGTGATGCCTGTCCGCCCTACACCACCCCACCCGGCCTCCGACGCCTCTCCCAGTGGGGAGGCATGTCGCTGCTGCTGCTGCTGCTGCTGCTGCTGGTGCCGCTGATTCTGGTGCTGTTGCGGCTGCTGTCGCTGCTGGGGAGTGGAGGCGAACGAGGATGCCTGCAAGGCGTCTCACAGGGCAAGCGACCATTGCGCCAAGAAGACGGCGTTCCCAGGGCGAACACTCTGCACGCCTGTGCGTCGATTACGCCAAGACGCCGCGCAGCAGGGAAGCTGAGAAGGAAACTTCTCGCAACCTCGTCACCCTCCTCGCCACCCTCCTCGCGCGTGGACGACAAGAGGGGAGGATTTGCAGCAGCCTCTCATCCCCTCGACGGCCTCGACAGTCTGAGGCGGAGCAGAAACACGACCACGCAGCCTCCACCCCAAGCGGCCCCATTTGGCTGCCACTTCCATCGATCTTTCGGCCAATAAATCAATAAGAACTGGCACCGCCACGCGAGCCAACGTCGTGTGCGCGCGTGCGTGTGCTGCCAACGTCTTCCACGCCTTAAAATCAAATCAATGGAGAAAATCGATAGTGTGAATCGGGGTTAGCAAATGGGGCATGTTGGAGGGAAGATGTCGCCTCCCCCCGCCGCCTCACCTGGCAGTGCGGCTTGGTGGAGGAGGCTGCGTCGAAGGCGGCGGCGGCGGCGGCGGCGCTGGCGTCGGAGAAGTCGTTGGCCACGGTGGCAGCGGCTACCCGGACGAGGTGTCACGCGTCTTGGGGAGACTTTGTCTGCATCAGAGAAAGTTTGCCCCAACACAGCACGCAGATGGTCTGCCGCCTTCTCCGTCTCCCTCTCGCTTGGCGCCGCCTCCTCCTGTCGCCCAATCCACTGCAGCGGAGACCACGTCGAGCGCTCGCGGCCATGCGTGCTGTCATTTTTGGGCGCCACTGCAGCGCACTTTGGCTGAACGCAGGTGCAGCGTTGATGTGTCCACTTTCGACCGGTCTGCAGGAGGAGAAGTCACTCATCAGACACCAAGCAAATGAGGTGAGGTGAGGTGAACGGTGAGGTGAGGTGAGGAAGAGAGAAGTGATCGGCGCCGAGGCCGGGAATAACTCCATGGCCGAGTGGTCATCAAGGAGGAGGCTTCGGAGTGGTGAGAACTCAGCTCGCCTAATTGAGGGGACTCAGAGACACAAGTGGCATTGGCAAACGCCCGCTGGTTGGTTTGCCAGCGGTTGTTGTCACATACTTTATTAAGACACAGTCGTCGTGGTTGAACGAAAACGGGCTACAAATTTGCCTGCATCAATGTGAGGCGGGCGGAGGGGGGTAACGTTTTATTGCGTCCATAGCGCGAGACATGCACAAAGCGTAGAACTAGACACGTCATTGGGCAATGGGCAGTGGCACTGCGCCCCCTCAGCTGCCTCCCGTCGGCTCCAAGACATCAGATCACCCAGTGCCTCACCTACTTCGTCACCGGCCCCTCCTTTCCCCTCTCCTCCTCCTCTCCGCCGCCTCCGCCTCCCGCTCCGCCTCCGCTCCGCCCTCGACCCCCAATCAGCGTCTCCACTTCACCGTCCGAGTTCGTCGCGGTGCATGTCGCCATCTTGACAGGTCTTGCAATGAGATGCCTCTCGTCAATTGTGCTGCTGCGGAACTGATATTCACTTACGTAACTAAAACGTTTAACTTGGTTTTTTCGAAGCGCATGTCAAAAGCCATAGAAAGGCTCTTCACTACGTGCCCTTAGTACTCTACTCAAGTAACGAAATGCATTAATTCTAAACGGACGCAGGAGGATGCACCGAGGCGAATACGCCCCCAGCTATCCGTTTGTTGGCCAACCCACCCGACGACGACTTGTGTCCTGCGGGATCAAAGCAGTCCGCATACGACGAGATGGCAAAGTCCCACCAGACTAAATCCACTCAAGTCTATGAAGGTAGGTTGGAAGGAAGAAAGGAGTCACAGCCAAGCGGACGAAGCAAAAGCCGAAGGGCGGGTGGATTCAAGCGGTCGGAGAGTTCAGAGGCGTGTTCACACCGCCTCTCGGCTCCGTCTCCTCTCTCCGCCTCACCAACTGCCAACTCGCCGGCGAGCTGCTCGAGCAGGACGGAGGGCGCCAGGCTGCGCACGAGGCGCCGCTGCCCCGGTCTGTGAGAAAGGCACCGCTCCCTGCCTGGATGACTCACACTAACTTGGCTTCTTCACCAATCGATATTTGCCTATCGACTTTTTTCACTCCAAATCGATAGGGCAAGAAAGAGTTTCTGTGCATGACAGAGAGCGACGACACAAAAACGCCTCGGGCCCAGTTAGCCATTGGCTCAAGCGACAGCGTAAGACTTGGTGAGGCAACAACTGCATCGTCCTCTTCGGGATCCAGTCACGTGGCCAGGACAGCAAAGCACCGACGCTCGCAGCCGATTTGACAGTTTTTGGCGACCAGGTGACAATGATAGCCGTAAACTTACATCGGGGCCCATGTCGCATCGCCTACGCAATAAATCAAAATTCATTTTCCCAGGTGGCCATTGAATGAAAAACACCTCTTACTCTTGTTGCTAAGACTTCCAAGTCAAACGGTGGGTTTAAAGCCTTTGAAGCTTTAGCGCCGAAAAGGCGTATCGCCTGTCAAGTGCTAAACTGATGCTTATAATGCGGAACAACAACAATGACAACATGACAAGACGAATGGACTTGCGGAAAGCGCAGTTTCCTCCAGCCCAATAGGCATGATGGCTTACTTAAATCATCAAAACTTGACGACAGCGGTTTTCGTGGCCGAAACTGAAAACTGGTAGAGGCGGAGCTAGGAGGGAATATGGTCGTACTGCGATTGTCGAGCTCGGAGGCGCGCCGGTGTTCAGTCCACGTGTGCAGCCGAGAAAGCAACGAGCTCGAGGCCTATACGAGGCCTCCAGTCCTGCAGGCCTGCAGACCTCCCCCACCCAGCTGCATCATTAATCCCTTGAAACAGCGAGAGCGGTCTGCCTGTCAGTCAGAGGCGGCTTCTGGCTATTGCTCAAAAGCACCAGTAAAGCCTGCGGGCTTGATTGCTTGCAGCACCTCCCTCTTCTGCCAAAAGAGTCCTAAATGTGTGAAATGGAGGGTTGGGGGTGGGGGGGGCGAGTAGCCTGACAGTGTGGCAGGCAGCCGATAATGCTTTCGGGGGCAAAAGGAACACTCACCGCAAGAGAGGAAAATCGGCCACTCTCGCCTGTCTGGTCACGTGCGTTGAGGACTTTTCTCTCAACACCTACAGCACCAACTGTGACGAGGCGACGCGGTCAAATGCCCCCCCCGTGCGGACGTGAGGAGAAGGAGACGCTTCTGCGCCAACCCAGCAGACAAGCCATCGATTATGTGTGTGCCCAAAGTGAGCGAAGTGGAGGGAGAAGTGGCCTCCGTGGCGCCGTGGAGAGACGAGTGGCGCTCGGGGCGGGTCGCCGAGCCGTGTGCGTGTGTGAGGCTTGCGCACCTCCCTCGGACACCCCAATCAGGCAGGTGGCCCACGGGGAGTCGCGGCATTGCAAGCAATTCGAGTAACAAACAGCTGTGCGGAGAGGTTTTGTGTGGCATTTGAGGCGCGGCCAACTGCGCGCGGCCGCAGAGGCGGCCAAAGGCTCACTTTGCCCCAGGGTATTTAAGGCAACGGCTCACCAGCCTCGCCTGTGTTTTATCGAATAATTTGAAATTTTTTACTGCAAATTCTAAACTGAAATCCACTTGCCAACGTGCTGCGGTTCGTCTATGTGTCTACTTGGGTGTTGGGCGGCTGGTGTGTAAAATTGTCGCGTGCTCTGCCTGGCGGAGGGGCCGTGAATTTTGGGCTGAAAATCCACCTCGCCAGCTGGGCATCGCACCTCAGGCAGTGCGCACCTCGCTCGCAGTGCAAAAACTGTCCGAAGAAGTTGTATGGATTTGAGGGAATAAGAACGTGCAACTCAGTCGGTGAGAGGCTGGACGAGCTGCGACTTAGTGCTGAGTGCTTCTTTATAGCTGGCGGGGTTTGTCCCGACAATGAACGAGCACAGCACAAGTGTCATTCGATGGGCTTCCGCTTGCTTCGTGTACTCTCAGTGCTGCGAACGTGCTGCGCGACAGTGGCGCCTGCTTCCGAGGGGGAGGATGCAGTGAGGTTGGAGGGAGGTCTGCAGGCGCGCTGCAGGGTGACTGGAGGCCCTCGCAGGCCTTCAGAGCCTCGTGCTTTCTCTTCCGTCCTGCACAGCCGTGTGGGTACTGAATACCACCGGGCGCGGCTCCGAGGCTCGAACAATTCATCATAGCGACATTTCCCTCGCTCCATGCGTCCGCCTCTTAACCAGGTTGCAGGTTTCAGTTTCGGACCGTCACGAAAACCGCTGGTCCCGTCAATTTTTGATTGTGAAAGCCATTGCATGCCTATTGGCGTGGAAGGAAACTGCTCTTTCCGCAAGTCGGCATTCGTCCTTGTCATGTTTGTCAATTGTTTTGTTGTTCGCATTATAAGCATCAGTTAGCGCATCTTGATAGGGCGATACGCCTTTTCGGCGCTAAAGCTTCAAAGGCTTTAAACCACCTTTGTGAGTGGAGTCTTATTAGGCAACAGGTAGAAGGTGTTTTTTCCGTCTCAATAGGCACACCGTCGTAATTCTTCTTCTCTCGCCTGCACACTTCTCAGGGTCGGGCGGATGGGAAGGCCAATTTGCCGCGGTGAGGGCAGTCTGTATAGATTTACAGAGCCGGGGAGCCCAGTGCAGTCAGCGGGGTGGTATTCGTTATATGGCAAGGCGGGAAGGTCGGAATAAACGGGGAAGAACTACGAATGCGGCAGAGAGCGGAAGGAGAGGGGGAGGGGAGAGGAGGTGAGGAGGAAGGAGGGGAGGGAGACTCACGAGAGGGCTTCCACTCAATCAGCCTGCATGTACAAATGCGTGGGAGAAGGGCGGAGTCTTTCACTGGGGCCTGAGTGTGGTGCTGCGGAGTGGCGTTTCAAGCCAGAGGGCCAAGCGAGAAGCATTTTCAACCATATCTGCGTTGTAGGTGCGCTACGTTTTTTTCCCCCGTCCCGTTTTCTGGCTCCAGCTTCGCCGGCCTCAGTGGCCTGCATGTGTGCAGCGAGGGAAGGGACATTTCGATTGCACAGTGCCTGCCTGTCCTGCGCCTGTCCCAGTGCCACGAAAGGGACCGGCGGGCGAACAACCGCTGGCAAACAACCAAGCGCTTTCGCGCCCTCCACTGTGTGTCTATGAGATCCTCCTCATTATTCGAGCTGATTGTCCTCGTCACCACTCCGATAGCCTCCTCTTTGACCGGATGACCCACTCGCAAGAGAAGGAGTTATTCCGCTCTTGGCGCCTCGCGCTCGCGGATGCTAACTTCGCACTCTCTTCTCACGCCGTTCTCTATCGGCTACGCTCACCAAGTACCGGATCATTTGCTTGGTGTGCTGATTGAACTTTCCTCCTGAGACCCCCGAAAGTGGATCACATCAACGCTGCACTCTGCGTTCAGCAGCGCTGAAAGTGCGCTGGCAGTGGCGCGGCCTGAAAATGAGCAGCAACGCATGGCGCGGGAGCGCTCGAGCGTGGTCTCCGCTGAGTGCCCGATTGGGGCGACAGGAGGGATGGCGGGCGCCAAGCGGAGAAGGAAGACGGAGAAGGCGGCAGACCATCTTGCGTGTGTGTTTTGGGGCAAACTTTCTGGACTGTATGCAGACAAGAGTCTCCGCCAAGACGGCGTGACAGCCATAGTCGGCGGGTAGCCGCTGCCTGAAGGCCGTGGGCGGCACGACTTTCCGACGCCGAGCGGCTTCGGCGGCCTGCGCGTCCGCCGCCGCGCTTCGACGTCAGGGCCTCCTGCGGCGACCTAAAGGCCGGTAACTGGCCATAGTGTGAGGCGGCGGGGGAAGGCAGACAATCTTTCCCTCACATACATCGCCCCCATTTGCTAACCCGAATTCACACTAAGTTCGGTGATTTCTGCGCGACATTGGGATTGATTTTAAAGGCGTGGGAAGAATCGTTGGGGCTAGCAGAACACGCACAGCGCGCACACGACGTTGGCTCGCGTGGGCGGTGTGCCAGTTCTTATTGATTTATTGGGCCGTAAAGATCGATGGAAAGTGGCAGCCCAAGATGGGGCCGATTGGGGGTGGAGTGCTGCGTGGTCCGTGTTCTGGGCTCGCGCCTCAGACGCTGTCGAGGCGTGCGTCGAGGGGATGGAGTAGGCTCGCTGGGGCCCAAAGATGCCTCCCCAGTCTTATGTCGTTCCAACAGGCGCGAGGAGGGTGACGAGGTTAGGCGAAGAAGGTTTCCTTACTCATGCTCCCCTGCTGCTGGGCGGCGTTCTTGGCGTTAATCGAGCGCACCAGGCGTGCAGAAGTGTTCGGCCCTGGAAGCGCCCGTCTTGCTTGGCGCGCAATGGTCCGCCTTGCCCTGTGAAGAGCCGCCTTTGGCAGGCATCCATCGATCGGTTTCGCCTCGCAGCTTCCCAACAGCAGGCGAGCAGGGTCAGCCCGCGGATACAGGAACGAGAAACAGCGGGCACGCAACAGTCAGGCAGGCCAGCAGCAAGCAGCGACTATGGCTCCCAGCACTGGGAGAGGCGTCGGAAGGCCGGGTGGGGTGGTGTAGAGGCGGACTAGGCATGCACCTCCTCCCGCGGGCAGCATGTCGCTGAGGTGGTGCGGTGGGCCCTGTGTAAGACTGGGTTGGGGAAGAAGAGCTTCCATTGACCGGTGAAGCCACATGGTGAATGAAAATGATTTTTCCTGGATGCGCGTGCGGAGGTTGTTGCTGCCGTGGTGCCAACCGGCAGTATGTGGCAGACTATCACCTGAAGAGAGGATGAAAAACAACGTCCCGGAGGACCAGTAAACCTGCAGGCCACGGCGTGCGTTGCCTGGTGAGAGGAACTTCTGGAGGAAGCTGCGGCCACTAGTAAGTGTTTGCTCTCGTTCGTGTGCCACATCCCTGCAGCCCACCGGTGCGTTCTCTCCGTACGCCGTGAGGCGTTCGGCTTAATGATGTGGGCGACTTGCAGCGCGTCCGTGGTGGACAGGCGCGACCCGGGCGCTCTTCGATTCTGGCAACCTACACGTTGCAGCTCTCATTGGCAGGGAGCAGGTCGGCTTCGGAGAGGTCTTGAAGCCCCCAGAAATGAGGAGGCACCGGGAAAGAGTTGTCAATGAAGAGAGTCCGCGTCTCGGCGAGGGCGTGTCGCCTGTTTGGTGGCAGGTGAAGTTTTTGGAAAGGCGAGGCAGCTAGTGTTATGGCTTCCTTGTTTGAATATTATTTCTTCTGCGATGCACAGGTCTTTGGCCTGTCCTGTCGTTTGCTGCATGCTGATGGGGCGAAGATGCTAAACTAATGGGCTGTGGTCGAGTGCAGCTCCTTTCCAAACCATGTCGGTCGCACAGAAGGAGGGGCCTCCGTCTCTGAAAGCTCGTCTGGGGTCACCGTCCAACCA
>QEYB01000211.1:0-92500 GCA_017562135.1 Dipylidium caninum | reverse complement strand
CCATAATCGATAAGTCCCTCTCAAGCCTTACTCCTTGCGCCACAACGTCCCCTAACCAATCTGCCTCTCACTCCAATCCTAAACCATAATCACTCCACCCACCTCATGGACCTGAGGCCTTTCCTCGTCTCGGTCTTTAGCAATGACCACTCGCGCAGTCTGCCAGATCTTCATTGTGACAGATTAGCCTCTGAAAGCACTTTCAACTTCTCATCTCGCTGCGTGATTACGACAGTCGTCCTGCATCATCCATATATCCCTTCCGTCAATAACTTACTCTTAGCCGATCTCACATCCGCTATTCTTCCTCTTCCGTCTCACCGATCAAATCCTTAGTCTTCTTATATATAGCGATCCTCACTCCTCGTACCCGATCTCGCGCTGCCGTACACTATGATCGATATATTACTCTCCCCTGCTATAGATCAAGCTGCTACTCTAGTCATGCATCTACCAACTCTCCTCTCTCAACTCTACTACTCACTCTCCTTTCTCTTTTTGTTCTTATGTTGGTGCTCATGCCCTCACCTGTCTCTCACTCGCGGATCTCCGCAGAATCCTCGCAACACTTATACTGACCGTTTCTTTCACAATATCCCTACCGGTGTTCTTCTCGACTCATACGCTCCGCTCCTTGGCCATGACTTTTGCTCTGACTACGCCACTTTGGAACGCCACCCTGTCGCAGTCCGAACTAGTGCCTAGTACGGTAATCCTGTAAACCGTACCACAGCACGCAGAGACGCTCTCTCTCAGTCGCTTAGTGTGGCACCAGCACCTCGCAGCTAAAGCGCAGCCCATATTCTCCTGTCTCGACGTAAGGCCATAGGCACGCATGCGCCGCATCCCTCCCTCCTCTGTTCTTCTTTTAATTTCGCCTGGTTTGCACCCGACTCTGCGAGATGAGGCCATATCTCCGTTCCCATCGGTCCGCAGATTAATCGTCTACCATGCCCGGACCGCAGAGTCTGTACGGTCTCAGCTGCGCGATCCTCCTCATTAGGCTTCATCTCATTGGTGCCGCTCAAATCATGCTTCTCAGATAACCAAGTCGTGCCCTGAGGCTCATATCATAACCGTGTCTATCTCCGTATCTCTCGATGACCATCCTAGTCCTTCCCGACACTCTGATCATCCTAACGCATTGGACTGCATTATGCGCTTCGGGCAAACTAAGTAGAGGCGATGCGTCTCGCACAACACGGACCTCCACAATGGTGCAGTTAGGTCCTGCTACACGACGTGCGAGAACACTCCTCCCACCACGGTGGATGATTGGGGTGCTTGACACTGCAGTGTACGATGCAGTGTAATCCAGTGACATGCAGTGTAGTACAGCACCTACAAAGTCGAAGTATTGGCTTGAAGCATTTACTCTCGATCTAACACCTACCCAAACGCTCTGGCGTTGGCACCTAAGACATCTCGACATCTGCTCTCCTCTCCTCCCCTTCTTCCCAACTCCCACCGTCCCCCAACACGATGGCAATCAATGCTCTGACTGGCTGGTAGGCCAATATCTAATTGCAAGTCAATGTTCGGCCTCCACACATATACACACAGAAGTGGGACGCGCACACGCACACGTACATGCACACGGACCCTCTATTTCATTCTCATTCCCCCCGCTCTCACCATCGGTCTTGTCCTCAAATGTGTGTGGAGAAAAGGAATGCACTCAAGGTGGGGAGCCAGTGGTGCAAGGGGGCACGAGTCCAGATTCGTTGACGGTGGATAGTTCTGATGGCATGGTTGAATGAAGTAAAGAGTAGAAGGCCGTGCCTCGTTGAGACCTGAGGGAGGGGAAGAGAAGATGAAGATGAAGAGGGGACAAACAGTAGGCACGCTCAGGCCTCCCATTGGACACAAGTGGCGGAAATGAAGAGGTCACGAAGACCGTGCTGTCACCCCTCACCTACCTACCTACCTACCACCCCTGCTCACCCCTGCACCTCTCCCCGCCTTGCACAGCCTGGCCCCTTTCCCTTCGCCTCGCCTCGCCTCGCCTCGCCTCTGCCTCGCTTCTCTCGCCTTCGCTCGCCTCGCCCTCGCCTCGTCCTCGCCCGCCTCGCCTCTCCAATCCACTCCACCCCACTGCCACTTGCCACTCTTATCGCGCTATTGTGTTGACTGCAACAATCTTGGAGTTTAGACGAAGTCACATTTGGCCCTTAAGAGGGCCGTTGGAGCGTTCACGTAAGTAATCTTCAACATAGCCACTGCCACTGTCGTTGTCGCTGCCACCGTTTACAGGCGTCACAGGCATCTTCAGCCGCCGAAGCCGTAGAGGGTGCGCCCCTGACGTTTGAGTACTCCGGCATACACCACGTCCATGGCAGTCACTTTGTCTTGCGTTTTGCGTGCTCCGTGTACGTTTACGGCATCGCGGATCACGTTCTCGAGGAAAACCGTTTATTGAGCACGCCGCGCGTCTCTCCTTCGTATCGAGGCCGGAGATAACGCAGATTTTTACTTGTACAAGCACCTACAATTTTGGCGTTGCATTTGAATCTGTCGCGCCTAGGTGACTCATGAACGAAATGCTTGTCTCTCTTAGTTTACTTTTTAGCCGTCCGTTTCCATCTTAGGGAATTTTTCAGTGCCAGCATGGCGTTTGTACGGATAACACCGCGTGAGACCCCGAAAATATCGCAGTGAATGGAAAGGCTAAAACTTACGACTCCTGCGGCACTGACAATAGGCTATGATAGGGCTATAGCTGGCCCTGCATCATCTGACCTCAATCACATCGTTCTCGTTTTGCCTCATCGGCGTCTTTACTTGCCTACCTCGTTTTCTTCGCAGAGAAAAGCTGGATCAGTGCTGTCGCGTATCTCCACCTGCATGTGTCGCCTCGCGCGTGGAAAATGGACCTTGAAATGCGCCAGCCTGTTGAAGGGTGCTCATAAATCCGCTTTGGTGAGAGGTATGTCTCAAAGGACAATTTAACTAAACAATCCCTTGTCTGAACGAAATCCTGGCTGCGCTATTTGCGTCCTCGAGAAGGTGCCTAACTCATCAGGGGTCGCGTGCCTTTACGAGTTTTAAGCATGCTCATCAAATGCCTTGTCCACTAACAAGAACCTAAGGTGGTCAAAACAGACTCGTGTCCCCTCATCGCTGCCTTAGTCATACGAATGGCCAACACCCTGCAGCCTCCCCACTCCTTCTACGCTTAGCTCTGCTCGCAAAACCAGACACTGCTGCCATATTTGACTTTTGTCTTCAGTGGAAGTAGCCTTTATCGATACGTAATGACTGCTCTATGTCCTGCTTTGATGTTCGAAAAGGAGTGCAGGGGGCCTCCACCAACAGCAGGCTTTCCCATAAACCCCCAGGCCCATCGTTCCAAGTTTAATCGCTGGCCACCGCGTGGACAAATGTCGTGGTTTATTTTTGTCCAAACTCGCACTATGATATGAAGTATAGAATTATAAAGTGGGAGTAGCAGAAGAAGTTCAGCCATCGAAATTCACTTAGCAGGTTGCGTGTAGTATGTGCCAGGGAAGAGGTAGGTGCTGGTATCCTGCGAGTTGGTAGCCCTCCACTCAGTCGCTGCGATTCTTAAGCCCTCATTGCATCAATCGAAAAGTCCACTTCCTAAAACTAACGCCACGACATTATAGCGGATGGCAGGAGGTGGTGGATAAGGGGAAGTTAAAGCAGTTCTAAATCCGATCTAAATCCACCTATCAATTGGGTGTAGTAGCGGTAAGAAGAAGGGTGGGGTCGGTATGCGCGAGTCCCTGCAATAGAAGGGCTCCAACACATCTTCGTTGCCTTCAACGCCTTCCGAAATGAATGAAGCGATTTCTGTGGGAGCCCTTGCTTCCATCAACGCTACTTGGGTATTATGTTTTTGTGTAAACTTCCATCATTCTTTTCACCCAAGTTAAAATGTACACATGCGAAAGTATCACATTGGAGCTAGAAATTTCCACATTCGCTAAATCACATGAAAAATATTTGGATTGCAACGTCAGTGCGCCATGATGAAAACACACTCACAGTGTGAATATCCATTTTTCCTCATTGAGCGCTCGACTATGTTTGCTGCCAGATGGTCTACCTGGCGGAAAAAGGTCCTCGAAAGTGGTACACATCGGTTTTACCTAGATTTTGATATGCTCTGGAGAATCTCCGGAAATACAAGGTTGGGCGATAGGCGACCCTGCCGTGATGGTTGCATCACAAAAAACTTAAACCAAATCATTGTTCTTTGTGTTTGATGTCTGAGCCGTGTTGGAAACTAGACCATATAGCATAACAGAGCCACTGTCACTTATTCCGCATATCCTCCTGCATCACTCCTCCACCCGCCTCTCGCAAAATTACTCCCGCGCAATCACTCGCCTCCGTGACTCCGCTATCCTTGCAGTGAGACCTGCACGCGCGAAAAGTATAGCCATCAGCTTTATGCTATTTAACACCACCGCGGCACGAACTAGGAGGTGGTGAGGATCTGCTTGCAGATTCCACCTAGCTCTTCGTGTAAACATTAGCCGCGGCACCACCTGTCGTGCCCTTCCATGGCAATTCCCAGTAATTCGCCCTCAATTCCCCATTTCGGGGAATATTTTGTTCACTTGACGCCATAGTTAAGGACGCCTCCTAAGAAAAATGGATGACCCGGTGTGGAGGGTCAACGTGTCAGACGTTTGTGACAGATCTGCGGTCAAAAGACAGTGGACAACACCAGCACCATCTCATTAAATGATGTGCATTATATAATTTTCCTGATCACGTATTTTACTGTACGCGGTCAACCTGACATTTCCATAAATCACCTACTCTAGCCATAAACGCATCTAGCACACGCCTGTCTTCCTCGGCCATGCCGTTTTGTTGCCTGCCATTTTTATGGACAAGGTTGAATTGTTCGCATGGGCTTAAAAGGATATCTTTCGGGTAATGCGCTTTATGCTATGCACAAATGGCGGAGCGCTCATTACTCAACAACCTCCTAGGCACTGATTTAGCTGTCTAGTTTAGCGGATTCGTTTGATCACCGACTGCAGTGAAGAAGACGGAAATCCATTACCATTACCATTGCCAGGTCTCCTGACGCCTCCTCTCACACCTCATCAACGGTCTCCTCTTCACTTCGCCTAGCACTTTATCACCCCCTTTCAAGTGGTAAAATCTCGTTTGTTGAGTGGCAACGAAGTCGACGAGGCAGCCTACATGGAGAATGAGGTCGCCTCACAGCCATGAATTTGTGCAAGGCGAGTTGACTAACCGCATATATGACATCGCCCCAAGCTAACCAAATAGGAGCTCTCATTGCTGGAAGTTTTTACAGATGTTGACGTGATTTGGTTCACTCGTGCGTGTACTGTACTCATCGTGCTCATGGTGATAGCACGTAGGTTTCGGCAACGAACTCACAATCCCGCACCTGACTCGTCTACGAAAAGCGGTTTTGTTCGTCATGAGTAAAAGTGGTCTGTGTACTTGGCAACTTACTACATAGGCAGCGTGTGATCGAGCTACGTAGTGGGAGTGCGGATCTAATCGCATTAGCGAGTTTGTGCTCGAGTTGGAGAAAGGGATATGGGAAAAGAAAGCGAAGTGTCGGGAATGCAAGCGAGTTGGGTCAATTGTTCGAAATGGTACATTGATGAAGGCGAACCTTGGGGTATGATCGAGCGGAATCGCAATGTCCACTTTTATCCGGACAGCAGAAAATTGGAATGTTGGATCAACTAGACAGGGCTTTTCTACATCAAGGCAATTGTACTCAGTGCCAAAGCGCAGAGTGAGAGAATTTTCTTCTAGCTTTGCCGATTGGTGTGTGTTATGAATGACCATTTCTTTACCCTGCAATGGTCTTCCCGCTTTGGTTAAAATGCCACTCCTATGAGCTGGCAATTTAACGTTCTCCAGATAAAGGGCTCGAGCTTACGGCAATTTGAAGTATTTCTCTTTATGAGAACCCATAATGAACGACGTCAGCCTGAAAAATAGTTGACGAGTTCTTGGTGAGTGGTGTAGCTGGGACGAAGAAACTCCACTTGACTGGACCTTCGCGCTCTCCATACGGTGTCTCTCGGGCAAGCTGTCCGGCTACAATCTACTTACCCCTTCTCAGGCCACAGTTCTGCGGCGATGAGATCGGTGGTGCTATTTACATACAAATGGTGTCTCTAGTTGTTGGTAAATTCTCTGCTGCACTTACACCAACACCATTACCAGGAAAGGCGTCCATTTCAGCGTATTCCAGCAAAAGAGCAATCACAGCAGCAGACTGAAAAATTGTGAACACTATTTCCCAGATACCCCAACATAGCCCAATCAAGTGGTGAGGAAACCGGCCAATTTTTAATTATTTTACCCTAAAAACCTCTCCTTCCCTCTGCTATTTGGCTTGCAGGAAAAATCATTATTATATTGTCATCGCCCATCTCCCTCCCTCCCTAGTGCTCTCCCCTCTCAGCTGTCCAGAAGGCAGCTCTGACAAGTGAAACTATTTGCCCACATCGTGACCCGCGCAATGGCAATGGTGTCCGCCGAGAATCACGTGGCATCAATAGCTTCCTCAATGTGTTCGCATTTTCAAATAGCCTCGGTGCATATCTCAACTGCCGACTTCTCGCCACGTTAACTGCTTACACGTGGCTACGAGTTGATGTGCAATTGCTCTTAGCATTCCTCACAATCCCCCCTTCCAACTCGTTTGCATGGTTGTGCTTACTCGTCCTAAATGCGTGAATTCTGCTATTGAACCCTCCACGGCGCAGAAGCAAATTCTACTGCAGCACCAACTTAATGCGGAAGAAAGTGAGGCGTGCGTCCGCATACCTTCATTTAGTCTTAGTACCAATCCCACCTGATTGCCTTTGTCAGTAAGGCGATAAAAGTCGTGGTCGTCGTTGTGTTCGGGGAGGACACACTTCTCCCTATTAAAAGGGACAGGCAGGCAAGGGCATGGAATGGGACGAGAGCACTAAAGAGGGAGTAGGCTTGTAGGATGCAAGCTGCATTTTAGTCTCAAGGTTCTTCCCTCGCATTTGTCTTACCTTAACAGACGTAATGGATAGGCTTGATATCCGTCACCCGAGGTGAACTGATTGGCGTCCTTGTCCAATGTCCAATCATCGCTAAGACCTCGGCCAAACGAAGATATAATCACACACATACACACACAAACCGCCACACGAGCGGTTATGAGGAGTGAAATGAAATTATTTACTTTACCTCCTTTATTATCCCAGTCTTTACAGCAGCAACCGCAAAAGAGCAAGCGCGAATGGACAAGAGGTGGGATCACATCTCGGATGGTATCGAAAAGGAAACGGAATTGGAAATGGAAGTGAGGGATAGTCAGAAGAGGAGGTGGCTTCAGATGTGGAAGCGGAGGTAGGGACGGGTACGAGGAGTTGGACGGAGAGGGAGGAAGACAAATGAGAGAGAGGAAGAGGCGGAAGGGAAATAAGCACGCAATAATCTTTGTCGGAGGCAGAATGTGAAACAGAAAAGGGAACTGAATCCACGTAATCAAGGGAATCAGAAGCAGAAGGAAAGGACGCATTACATTTGGGACATTGCTATAAGAATAGGATTTTGAGGAAGATTACTCCGAGTCCGCTGAAGAAGCACTCAAACGTATCCGTCAGTTTTCACTTCGTTTTAAGATTTACGTAGTCCTTCCGAGGAGTGTGGTGCATTGGTTTTTGAGTGATCTTTGACTGAAGACGATATGTCTTCTCTGCATATTTGCCAACAAAACGCGTGTCGGGGAAGAGACGCCGCCGGCAAAACCACCCACAGGCCCATATGACAATGGTTGATGGATATTTTTATGGGAAGATGAGCCTGAAGGAGATGACTCTGAGCCCCTAGAAAAAGCACTCAAACGAATCCGTGAGTGTTCACTTGCTTAGTCTTATAATCAAAGTAGTCCTCCTCCAGTCAGTAGTGTGGCACGATTATTTTTGAGTGATCTTTGACTAAAAGTGAGGCCTCTTCTCTGCATAGTTGCCAACCGTGAGGAGACGCTGTCAACGAAACCATCTATAAGGACATCTGTGAGAGACCAGTGTACATCGTTTTCAAGCATTGGAGGGAGTTAATGTCAAGTTCCAGGGCATTGAAGCCCAATAACCTTTCCTGTTTGGTAGTGGAAAAGAAGATTCACGGACGCATTTTGTTGCTCTTGGAGGAAGACGCAGATGGCGTGAGTAGATGGTATAAATCGATTAGATTTCGGGCGGAGGGGAAAGAGAACCGGAGGTCGAGGAGCCGAGGAGTCGGGGAAATGGACGAGAAAATGACGTTTGTAGAGCTTTGAAGGGCGCAGGTGAACACATGCAAGGTGAGGGGAAAGGCATTGCTTGTTTGCATATTGTTAACAGTGGATAAAGGAGCGGACGAATGTGAATGCTTGTTGTTGGATACATCTTGAGTAAAGACCGTCGTCGGCTAGAATTTAAATTTCTCCAAAATTAACGACCGTCAAAGATGGTGGTTTTCTGTAAGAAGAATGGAGAACGACTATTCTCTTCGCGAATATACAGAAACCATAGTTGATGAGTAGCCCAACACGCCAAGTGACCAACACCGCAACAGACCATCCGTCCAGGAATCAAAGCAAATCGGGCTGCTAGAATGCAGATCCATGAACGTCCTCGGCAATGTCTAAGCACACGCTGTGAGCGGTGATTCCACTACTGAGAAAAAGACGCATCCCCGGCAACGTTTGTGCATTTACGAGTTGGTTCTCGGCCGATTGCCAGCAAGTTTAGTGACTCAGATCCCGACGCTGGAGATAAGCGCGTCTGTCTGGATGACTGACTCTTCACTACAGTAGCCACGAGACAGGAGAACGAGATAAGGCTCGACAATAAATTAGTAATCGGAGCAAGTTTACCGAAAAAAGTGCAACCATCCACCTGCCGTCCACTTGCGCAGTCCACTTTCGTAGACTCCGCTTGACTCCGAAGTGCCTCAGAATGGCGCCGCATTCTCCCGAAGGCAAATGCGACGAAACAATTCCTACCGCCCTTCATTCGGTTCGCAAGCAAGCAATCAAGCAGTGGAGAGCAAACGTCAAGTTCGCAAAGTGACTTTCTGCACGAGGAAAGGCGTCAACAAATTCAAAATCCAATCGATACCGCAGCTCACAATCGATTATGGCCGCGTCAGTAATTCTTCATGCCATGGTTGGCAGCACTTCGTGAGTGGGCGCATTCAGGCAGTTGTCAGGGATAAAGTAAAGCACCATGCACCCAAGTACGTCGTGGCTGCTTCAGGCAGCCGCGCAGGCCATACTCTCGTGCGGAAATGGGCGCCGTTTTGGCCCTTGTGGCTGAATTCAACCTATGTGAAGAGGTCGCCACTTGGCAAGCACAGTAGTCTAACCAGTTACCTGAACTGACGACTCGTTCATTGAAACGCCTTCACCTTCACCTTCACCTTGCCTTCGCTTTCGCTTTCGCCTTCTGCCTCGGCGGTCAACCCACGGTTCTGCTTCTGCTTCTGCTTTGTTTCTGCATCCGCCAATATCTTCACGCAGTCTAATCCAACCTTTGTCTATCAATTTGGTTGCTCTCAGTCTCGTCACACATTTAGCTACCACTGTTATGTATCCACAGATCAACGAAGCCCAATTCACTTCTCTCTCCCACTCACCATTAGCCCATTCTCTCGCCCCCAATACCTTTTGTTCAAAGCGCACTTCTCTGCTGCTTCAGAGGCCGCCTACCCACATCATTACTCGCCCTCGATATCAATCAGGTGAGAGTGAATAGACGGTTTCCTTCCCCTCTAGTCGCCTTCATTCCTCCATTCTTCCCTTCCCTTCCCATCCCTTCCCTTCCCTTTGTCTCTTCTTTTCTTTGGCCCACAAATCCCCCTCGTCCGCATTGTTACAGTCCTTCTCTGCTCTTCCTCCTCCTCCTCCTCCTCCTCCTCCTTCTTCTTCTTCTTTCTCCTATCAACGCTTCTGGTTATCCTCAAACTCCTACTTTGAGCCATTATCTTGTATCAAGTCGAGGATGGCACATTCGAGTTGGGCGCACTCAGTAACTCATCAAATGTTAATACATCGGTGAACCATGGTTTTCTATGTGTCCACCTCACCAATCACTTATCACCAGGCACTATTTAAACGAGACGCGAGCAATTTAGTATAAGCGGCGACCAGCGAGGAAGGAAGGCGCTGAAGGCCTACACCAGGTAATAAGAGTTGGGGGATGATTGTGGAAAGCAATGTATTGAAAAGGTTATGTTATAGCCTTACTTTTAACCTTTGAGGAGTATATTCCCCCACGAACACTTTCCTTTTTGTACTTTGTATGTGTTGCCTGTGTCGCTTCAATCGTGTTTGATTCACTTCATTGGTTGAATTTCCTTGTTGGTTAGCGTTCTGTGTGTTGCTTATTTCTCAATAGTCTCCCCCTGATTTCAATCGCGTTTTATCTATATGTCATCAATGTAGAAGCAATGTTTGTCAATATGCTAGGCTGAAGGCATAGATTCTACATTTAGAAGTGGTTATGTCATGAAGTTAGGATCGTTAGGAGATGTATTCCTGTTGTTGTTGTCATTTCAATTAACAACTTGACGGAAAGCGTTTGTTAGCCTCTATGGCATCAAGTTATACTGTTGTAGCTTTTCTTGGTCTACACTAAATGGATACCAGTCATCTATGTGGCTGAAATACTTATTCACACCTGGGGCTTCATAGTCTTGATGTGGTGTAGGCAAGAGTCAATCAAACTCTTCTGTTTTGAGAAGAGGAGACATGACGTTGGAAACCATGAAGCAGGTGATTTTGTTAAGGCAACGTTTAAATGGAACTTAGATGGATAAATCGTGACGTTCACCGACCCGTACTGGTGACGACGAAAAGGAGAAGGAGTAGGAGGAGAAAGAGCATTTGAGGCCGACGACAGTGTAATCTGTTTCACCATACACAAACGCTGCCGTTTAGACACCAAATTTGCCGCATAATGACGCCGAACGACGTCTTGAGTGTTTAGTTTAGTAGTGACATCTCCATCAAATTTTAAAACAGTCTTATCGCTTGTCCAACGGTCCGGCGGTCCCCTCTTGCCTTCCTGCGATTCCAACAGTTTCAACTGATCACACCACAAATTCTCCGGCACCCAGTAAACGGATCGTTAGGCGCATGTGAAGTGCCCCGTTGTGCGTCTTCTAATGCATGCGAGGTGAGCTGACGGGTGTAGTCTCCCACTCTGTAAACAACGCCAACTGCCTCGCCGGCCGAGCTCAGGTTGAAGGCGGTGGCCTTCGTAGTGTGAATTGCCTGAAGATGAGATCCATCCAAGGAGTTTCGCTAACTCGGTCGATTGCTGCTGCCCCCGCGTCTAATTGATAGCACACGCGAGTGGTGAGGAAACCCTTGGCTCACCAAGAACCACCATGATTAGGCGGTTATTTTTTTCGCTCAACAAAGATGTAATTGTTTTAGTGGGTGTACACAAACACACGCCCACATGCGTAACCGTAGTAGAGCAAACTGAATTTACGTGTACAGCACGTGTGCGTGCTTGCACAGTCCTTCCTACCGGGTTGACAAGTAAATGAGGGCGGATGTTAAGAATGTAAAGCCAAATAAATTCTAATTATGATACTGACACCTCTCCTCTTCCTTTTATACCGGACTGTGGATGTCCAATGGCAAATCAAATGAGGGGTGGTGCTGCATTCTCGAGGCTGGTGTCAATTCACTCCCTTAATGCTTTTTACTAGTATTTACTAATTAATTGCCAGTTGAAAAACCGAAACATCTAATGCTTACTCAATAAAAAATCTTTCAGTTAGGGCTTTGGGGTCATTCTTGTCCTATGGCACACCAAATTCTCACCATATTGAAGCTCTAATGAGGTTTTCGGGACTGTCTTTCAATGGTTTTGGTAAAAAAGCCAATGACTATTTTCAATTACACATTAACTCCTTTCGCAAGGGGAGATTCTCTCCGCCAGTATAAACTCAACAAACTTGTTTTCCAATTTGTGCTGCTGAATACGAAAGGAGTAGCATAAAATGTTTGGTGTTAGTTTGACTGAAGCATTAAATGCAGAGGAAAATTTTACCACCGTCACGAACGGTTCCCCACCGCCCAAGGGATTACGATCAAGCGGATTCGTATTGTACTTACTGTCGCCTTACTTTGTGTCGAGGGACTGATAAAACGCCTACTCTATAGATTGTGGTGCTCCATGAATTTGCTAAATACGAAAGGAGTGGCATAAATTGCTTGGTGTTAGTTTTACTGGGGCATTAAATGTTAGCAAAGAATTGTGTCACCACCTCACCACCTCACTTTGTGATGAGGGTCCGATTAAGCGCCTGATCAGTAGATTTTCGTGCTCCATTAGTTTGCACCGCTGTCAGGCGCGTCTTTTACAAATTGGCGTAGGAGGCGCATCAGTGTAGCGCGGCAAGCTTTTACACACAGTAGATACGTCAGATAAAAACGAGCGCATAGCAAGCACGTCGACCGTTACGATCCCGGTCGTCCACCGCCCCTACTCAACCAAGGCCAAAAATCCCCATTTCCCGCCATTTTGACACAGATGGCCAGCTTGAGAGCAAACAATTTATTGGCCATAGCCTTGAAACCTACGTGCCGTAATCTATCCCCGATTGAAGCGGAAGGGTGCACGACTTCATTGGAGCTCCTTCAACAGCTCGGTAATTTGCTCCAACAGAGGGCTGTCGGCACAGATCTTTCTAAATCTGTGGTACTTGTTCATGGCCGAAAGCATGTCCATCTCCAAATCCTTGCACTCGGGGTGAGCCGCTTGAGCCACCGGCGTCAAGGCCTCCTGAACCACCATGACCACAGCGAAGCAGATGAGAAGGCCGAAGGGCTGCATTTTGGTGTGAGTGGTATGAGGGAATCACGCCTCTTCCCTCTTTTATACTCTGCTTTGGGCGATTCAACCGCCAATCAGATTGGAGGAGGAGTTTGGCTCTCGAAGTTCGTCTCCCTTCATTCGAATAGAGCTTTGAGGGGCTATTCACTAATTATTTGTCGCACGAAAGACCGAAATGTTTAATATTATTCCATTGTGGCCATTCTTGTCTTTTAGGACACCTATTTCTCACGACTTCAAGGTTCTATCGAGATTTGCAGAACTGTATGCCACGGATTTGGGTTGAAAACTAATAACTTTATTTCCAATATCTGACATTACATCCCTCTCCAAGAATAGATTCTCTTCTCCAGCACTAACTCGACTCAGTTATTTTCTAGTTTTGTGAGACTTAATAGGAATTGAGTAGCTTAAAACGGTCACTAAATGCCACGAAAAATCCCGACTGGTTACTCAACGCTAAATGGGGACAAAACCAAGCAGATTCAAATTTTACGTTCCGTCGCCTCACTTTGTGACTAGGGGCCGAGTAAGCGCCTGTTCAGCACATTTTCCTGCCGTATGAGTTTCCATCGCTGGCAGGTGCATCCTTCCGCAAGTTAACGTGGTAGGCGCAGCAGTGTAGCGCGACACTGTGCTGTCGACGTGCAGTAGAAACCTTATAAAAAATCCAGCTTGACCCTTCCACTATTATTCAACGCTGACAACACTGGACGAAGACCCTGCGACGCCGTGAGAAATGAATATTTGCGTGGTTCCCTTCGCTCTCTCGACGACCATATGGAAAAAGGAATGGGAACAAAAGAGTATGTTCTTCTGGAACACAATAAGAGCGACACGCTGATGGACTACATGAAGTCACTATCATTGATATCCCGACATTATCAACATTTCTTATTTAAACTATTACATGAGCGCACTAATGGCAGTTGCCAAAATAGCGAGTAAAACTGCCTCATCGCTTTCATTGAACGTCAATCGCTATAACACCGTCACTGCAAATTATGCCGGCTACCGAATCTGTCTTGTCTGTGTACGCCCTACCTTATTGAATATTTCAGTAGGCAGGTTGGTCGATTAAAATGGAACAAACTTCTGAATATGGTGTGGAATTATTGCCTACGTGGATGACATATAGCCGGCCACCGGCTTGTGCCGCATTGTAACAACTCCTCGGTTGGGTCAAGATAGGAACAGGGCGTTACAATCGTGAAAGTATTGCCGTCTGATTGGTAAATTGTACGTACAAAAAAGTCGCAGTCGGGGCAAATTCGTGTGATTTAGGCCACTTCATTAAGTGACCGAATCTTAGGACCTTTCTCAGGATGTTCGAATATCCATGAAGTTCCACTAGTGTAATTCTAGGAGGTGTCTTAATTTGCGATTGTCTTCCCCAGACTCGAGGATAATCATTCCCCCCCCCATCTCTTCTCCGTCTTCTGACCCTCGCGCTACACGAAGTGGCGAAAGAGGAAGACAATGAGGCAGATGATGATTATGATGAGGAGGAGGATGAGGGAGAAGAAGAGGAGGAAGAAGAAGAAGAAGAAGACGACGAGGGGATACGAGTGGACCTTGGGATCAGCAACTAAAGAGGATTTCCAACTCGCAGATCCCTAACTTTATGCCCCTGAAAAGGTACAAAAGTGTGAGAATTTGCAACGCGAATCTGTGAAAGTTATGAGGACCGAAGGCGGACTAATCGAGGCCTCTCCACCATATATAATTCTGTTCCGCGCTTCGCGCACCGCGGAGCGTCTGTCAACTGCCATCCCTGTTCGCGAGTAAATTTGACCAGGGAAAAACGATGTTTCTCTGTTTACCAGTAGGAGATCTTTCTGGCGTCACAATGAGGGTGCTATACTTTCCACGCACAGAGTCATTTTCATAGTCCGCAGCATGGTAGATAGCGCCGTTAGCTTGCCGGATGTTGCGGCGGCCTCACAGCTCCAATAAAAGGGGAATTGACCGCCACACCCGAAGTCGATTTCACGCGAGATTGGGCCCACAAGTGGTGGTGGCAAATAACTGCACTCATGTCACCGGTCAAACAGGCAATCCTGAATCACGCTCGGCATGACCAAGAGGTGAAGCCGAAACCGAGACCACACGATTGGGCGTAATGGCTGCAAGTGAGTAAATTGACGGGAGGAGAGAAGAAGAAATTCTCACCCGTGGAATCGGCGGCCGCAAACATCGAGAGTGACTATCATCGAATTTGTGCTTTTCCTAGTGAGCTGAGATGATACGATTTCCTCCTCATACACCTTCCGCGATAAATAATAACTGTCCCTGTAGAGGAGGCGCTTGGAGGTGAGGCAGTTTAGGGGAAAGAAGAAAAAGGACCATGGGATACACGCGAAAAAAAGGCAGATTTAGTTGCCACAACGCGAAAATTTCATTCAAATAAATTCAACTCCTGCAAAATATCCACGTCAGAACCGTGAGCAGCAGGCATAAGGGCACGGTCGCGCACAGGAATGTTGTAAATTTCCTAGGTCTGTAGGATATTCAGTGCAAGCATACAATGTTTTAATCCCCTACTGAACAATTCAGAGTAGTGCTTTCCAAACATGCACGAGATTTGCCTCAAAACGACTTGCAGTCCTCACATGGTCCACTTAACTGCCCTTAATACGCTCGCCCATGGCTCCAATTTTGTGACGGCCAAAGCTCACGGGAGAGGGATGCAGACTTATGAAGTTCAGAGACTCTCTCCCCCGTCTTCCGCCTTCCGGTGGCGTCTTCCCCTCACCACTCACCGCCGACTGAATGACGGTGGAGAAATTTACTGCGTCCCCAACAACTGCTGGAAGTGGAGTGGTGAGCGTATTGGCCTAACGGAGGCGCCCGACAATGCGACCATTGAGGGTAATTTTGTTTCCTTTCATCTTTTACCTTCCCATTTTATGGCAGTGTGCACTTCAAGAGTAGCGCGTTACTACACTTTAATGCTGCTCTAATCGCTTCACTGTGCGCTTAATTGCTTAATCTTCTTTAAGGGTGTCGTTTTACCCACGGAGAATTCGGAACCGCTGATACGTCAGAGGTGAATTCCGCCCGACTGCAGGCTCCTCAGTGTACTTTGCCTTGTTTTATTCGCCATGCGGCGTAATATCACTCCTCAAGTGTAACTTCGAGAGGGGATGAAGTGGCCATGTCTTCAGACCATCTGAACTAACGATTCTCTAGGATGGTCAAACTTGGGGGCCTTCGTGGACTCGACCAATTCCAACACCCCAGAAATCCAATTCATCCTGCACTGCGTTTCGATTGGCTAGTAGGGAAGACATTCACCGAAGGCTTCCACATCGCTGCTTCGGGCCTTTGACTACTCTCCAACAATGTCCAGCCTGAGAGCCTGAGAAGGAATGTTTCAGGAAGGCGTGGAGGCCACTTCACTCAATGGCTACTGAGGGACCCGCATGGTGTAGCAAATACTTAATTGTCAACATCCCTTTACATTCAAGACATGATTCAAGAAGTAATTACTGTTTCGTAGGCAGTTGGCGGAGCGTGGCGGCTTCCTGTCTAAGAGTGAGGCGAACAAGAGTTAATTTCGCCGCTTAGACACTGCTTAAGCCATTGGGGCTGAGACATTACTTAGATAAAAAAAAATAATTCCCTCATAACAGGTAAATGTAGGTTATCATTACGCTGATCCAAATGCACCAGTTGCCTTGATTGCTGAGGCGGAAGTGACTCTATTCAACTAAGCCAGTCGGTAGAACAAAGCGTCTTCGTGCGAGTAGAAACTCGCCATTTCAAATGAGTAGGTGGACGGAACGCCGTAGAGTGGAGCCTCCAACTACAAGATGGTCATAACTGCGTGTAGAAGCGTTTACAGTGTGACAATGCGGAGGACGGAGGAATGGCTGACTTTTCTTCCCCAAAATCGAGGGCGGTCTCCAAATGGGCGCGTGGAGAAGAGCAGAAGGGAGAAGACGCAGCCAACCGACCCCGCCAACCCCTTTCATCGGGGACTGCACCACCTCGCCAATTGAGGAGCATACTCTCCTACGCCTTCCCAACTAACAATTTCCACCTTTCCGATTAAACTTACTTAGCCTTACATCTTGTTAACTTGGTCGCTTAACGCAGACATCACCGAGGCAATTGAAATAATTAGTAATCAGGAAATGCCAATGTGGTGTATAGTCGGGACGGAGGCGGCAGAGTCTTCTCTTTCAGTTGAAATCACGAATCTCAATGGTAATCTCATGTCGCATTGGACGTTGATATACAATGGCGGCATTTACCTTCGAGTGTTTTTATTAAATCAGGAAGAATAATGAGCACCAACAATGTTAGGGATAGGATGTTGATTATGCTGATGGAGGAGTAGTCATTCAATTAATTGTTCAGTTGTGATTTTATCACCCATTATCATAGCTTTTCGTCTTTCCACTAAGAAAGACGTAGATGGGCGTGGCGACCGTTTCCACTACCTGACCGGCAGCAAAACCAAAACATAAGCGAATTCTCCGCCATCCACTATTCACACTTCTTCCCCTTTCACACATTCCCCTTTGTCTTCTATGAGATTGTCTTAACAGCGGAGTAGCATACCAACGGTTGTCACCAAGCTTCGGCCCCAACTCACGAATTAATGCTTGCCTACACCTACAAAGCCTCTCCCATATTGGCGAAAGTGTATGAGGTATCCAAACCCCAGGGGCACTTCTTCCCAACTCAAAGAATGTAACACAAGCTAATGGATTAAGCTTTCATCAAACATGAAGGCATGCACGGCAATGAACGCTTTTACTTTATCAACCCAAGCACATACACTGAGATGAACAATTACCTCCAACAACATTGCTAACACACCATCTCTGCTGCCAAATATCGCCAAGTTAATCCTTCCTTCGTAAGACAATTAAGTGTCAGAGCTCATTAAGACTAGGAAGGCGGAATGAGTCAGACAAGTAGGCATCAAGGCAAGGAACTCGTGTCCCTCTGTCCCCTCATGCGTAGCCCTGGTAGAATTGTGTCATCCAGATGGAGTGGTTGGGCGCTTGTCCATGTCCAGATTGTGTCTTCCGCCTCCTCCATTACACCAGCTTGCACGCGAATTCACCACATATTCGGCAAAATGTGCGTTTCGCATTACGCGCTCTACCACGTCCACTGCCAGATTTTCCACCTCGCCAGAAGAGTCTTCGAGATCTCGTATGGTGGGAACCGGCCATGCCTCCATAGGTTACATGAATCGACATGAATTGAAAATACTTAGTCGAAATCGTTACTTACGATACAACACAGCCACTGTCACATCTTGTGTGTTTCCTCCATCAGCTTGGTGATAAGTGATTGGCGGGGTGGACACATAGAAAGCCATGGTTCACCGATGTATTAACATTTGATGAGTTACTGAGTGCGCCCAACTCGAATGTGCCATCCTCGACTTGATACAAGATAATGGCTCAAAGTAGGAGTTTGAGGATAACCGGAAGCGTTGATAGGAGAAAGAAGAAGGAGGAGGAGGAGGAGGAGGAGGAGGAGGAGGAAGAGCAGAGAAGGACTGTAACAATGCGGACGAGGGGGGTTTGTGGGCCAAATAAAAGAAGAGACAAAGGGAAGGGAAGGGATGGGAAGGGAAGGGAAGAATGGAGGAATGAAGGCGACTAGAGGGGAAGGAAACCGTCTATTCACTCTCACCTGATTGATATCGAGGGCGAGTAATGATGTGGGTAGGCGGCCTCTGAAGCAGCAGAGAAGTGCGCTTTGCAAAAGGTATTGGGGGCGAGAGAATGGGCTAATGGTGAGTGGGAGAGAGAAGTGAATTGGGCTTCGTTGATCTGTGGATACATAACAGTGGTAGCTAAATGTGTGACGAGACTGAGAGCAACCAAATTGATAGACAAAGGTTGGATTAGACTGCGTGAAGATATTGGCGGATGCAGAAACAAAGCAGAAGCAGAAGCAGAACCGTGGGTTGACCGCCGAGGCAGAAGGCGAAAGCGAAAGCGAAAGCGAAGGCAAGGTGAAGGTGAAGGTGAAGGCCTTTCAATGAACGAGTCGGCAGTTCAGGTAACTGATTAGACTACTGTGCTTGCCAAGTGGCGACCTCTTCACATAGGTTGAATTCAGCCACAAGGGCCAAAACGGCGCCCATTTCCGCACGAGAGTATGGCCTGCGCGGCTGCCTGAAGCGGCCACGACGCACTTGGGTGTATGGTGCTTTACTTTATCCCTGACAACTGCCTGAATGCGCCCACTCACGAAGTGCTGCCAACCATGACATGAAGAATTACTGACGCTGCCATAATCGATTGTGAGCTGCGGTATCGATTGGATTTTGAATTTTGTTGACGTCTTTCCTCGTGCAGAAAGTCACTTTGCGAACTTGAACGTTTGCTTTCCTCTGCTTGATTGCTTGCTTGCGAACCGAATGAAGGGCGGTAGGAATTGTTTCGTCGCATTTGCCTTCGGAGAATGCGGCGCCATTCTGAGGCACTTCGGAGTCAAGCGGAGTCTACGAAAGTGGACTGCGCAAGTGGACGGCAGGTGGATGGTTGCACTTTTTTCGGTAAACTTGCTCCGATTACTAATTTATTGTCGAGCCTTATCTCGTTCTCCTGTCTCGTGGCTACTGTAGTGAAGAGTCAGTCATCCAGACAGACGCGCTTATCTCCAGCGTCGGGATCTGAGTCACTAAACTTGCTGGCAATCGGCCGAGAACCAACTTCGTAAATGCACAAACGTTGCCGGGGATGCGTCTTTTTCTCAGTAGTGGAATCACCGCTCACAGCGTGTGCTTAGACATTGCCGAGGACGTTCATGGATCTGCATTCTAGCAGCCCGATTTGCTTTGATTCCTGGACGGATGGTCTGTTGCGGTGTTGGTCACTTGGCGTGTTGGGCTACTCATCAACTATGGTTTCTGTATATTCGCGAAGAGAATAGTCGTTCTCCATTCTTCTTACAGAAAACCGCCATCTTTGACGGTCGTTAATTTTGGAGAAATTTAAATTCTAGCCGACGACGGTCTTTACTCAAGATGTATCCAACAACAAGCATTCACATTCGTCCGCTCCTTTATCCACTGTTAACAATATGCAAACAAGCAATGCCTTTCCCCTCACCTTGCATGTGTTCACCTGCGCCCTTCAAAGCTCTACAAACGTCATTTTCTCGTCCATTTCTCCGACTCCTCGGCTCCTCGACCTCCGGTTCTCTTTCCCCTCCGCCCGAAATCTAACCAATTTATACCATCTACTCACGCCATCTGCGTCTTCCTCCAGGAGCAACAAAATGCGTCCGTGAATCCTCTTTTCCACTACCAAACAGGAAATGTTATTGGGCTTCAATGCCCTGGAACTTGACATTAACTCCCTCCAATGCTTGAAAACGATGTACACTGGTCTCTCACAGATGTCCTTATAGATGGTTTCGTTGACAGCGTCTCCTCACGGTTGGCAACTATGCAGAGAAGAGGCCTCACTTTTAGTCAAAGATCACTCAAAAATAATCGTACCACACTACTGACTGGAGGAGGACTACTTTGATTATAAGACTAAGCAAGTGAACACTCACGGATTCGTTTGAGTGCTTTTTCTAGGGGCTCAGAGTCATCTCCTTCAGGCTCATCTTCCCATAGAAATATCCATCAACCGTTGTCATATGGGCCTGTGGGTGGTTTTGCCGGCGGCGTCTCTTCCCTGACACGCGTTTTGTTGGCAAATATGCAGAGAAGACATATCGTCTTCAGTCAAAGATCACTCAAAAACCAATGCACCACACTCCTCGGAAGGACTACGTAAATCTTAAAACGAAGTGAAAACTGACGGATACGTTTGAGTGCTTCTTCAGCGGACACGGAGTAATCTTCCTCAAAATCCTATTCTTATAGCAATGTCCCAAATGTAATGCGTCCTTTCCTTCTGCTTCTGATTCCCTTGATTACGTGGATTCAGTTCCCTTTTCTGTTTCACATTCTGCCTCCGACAAAGATTATTGCGTGCTTATTTCCCTTCCGCCTCTTCCTCTCTCTCATTTGTCTTCCTCCCTCTCCGTCCAACTCCTCGTACCCGTCCCTACCTCCGCTTCCACATCTGAAGCCACCTCCTCTTCTGACTATCCCTACACTTCCATTTCCAATTCCGTTTCCTTTTCGATACCATCCGAGATGTGATCCCACCTCTTGTCCATTCGCGCTTGCTCTTTTGCGGTTGCTGCTGTAAAGACTGGGATAATAAAGGAGGTAAAGTAAATAATTCCATTTCACTCCTCATAACCGCTCGTGTGGCGGTTTGTGTGTGTATGTGTGTGATTATACCTTCGTTTGGCCGAGGTCTTAGCGATGATTGGACATTGGACAAGGACGCCAATCAGTTCACCTCGGGTGACGGATATCAAGCCTATCCATTACGTCTGTTAAGGTAAGACAACTGCGAGGGAAGAACCTTGAGACTAAAATGCAGCTTGCATCCTACAAGCTTACTCCCTCTTTAGTGCTCTCGTCCCATTCCATGCCCTTGCCTGCTTGCCCTTTTAATAGGGAGAAGTGTGTCCTCCCCGAACAGCAACGACGACCACGACTTTTATCGCCTTACTGACAAAGGCAATCAGGTGGGATTGGGTACTAAGACTAAATGAAGGTATGCGGACGCACGCCTCACTTCTTCCGCATTAAGTTGGTGCTGCAGTAGAATTTGCTTCTGCGCCGTGGAGGGTTCAATAGCAGAATTCACGCATTTAGACGAGTAGCACAACCATGCAAACGAGTTGGAAGGGGGGATTGTGAGGAATGCTAAGAGCAATTGCACATCAACTCGTAGCCACGTGTAAGCAGTTAACGTGGCGAGAAGTCGGCAGTTGAGATATGCACCGAGGCTATTTGAAAATGCGAACACATTGAGGAAGCTATTGATGCCACGTGATTCTCGGCGGACACCATTGCCATTGCGCGGGTCACGATGTGGGCAAATAGTTTCACTTGTCAGAGCTGCCTTCTGGACAGCTGAGAGGGGAGAGCAGCTAGGGAGGGAGGGAGATGGGCGATGACAATATAATAATGATTTTTCCTGCAAGCCAAAATAGCAGAGGGAAGGAGAGGTTTTTAGGGTAAAATAATTAAAAATTGGCCGGTTTCCTCACCACTTGATTGGGCTATGTTGGGGGTATCTGGGAAATAGTGTTCACAATTTTTCAGTCTGCTGATGTGATTGCTCTTTTGCTGGAATACGCTGAAATGGACGCCTTTCCTGGTAATGGTGTTGGTGTAAGTGCAGCAGAGAATTTACCAACAACTAGAGACACCATTTGTATGTAAATAGCACCACCGATCTCATCGCCGCAGAACTGTGGCCTGAGAATGGGTAAGTAGATTGTAGCCGGACAGCTTGCCCGAGAGACACCGTATGGAGAGCGCGAAGGTCCAGTCAAGTGGAGTTTCTTCGTCCCAGCTACACCACTCACCAAGAACTCGTCAACTATTTTTCAGGCTGACGTCGTTCATTATGGGGTCTCATAAAGAGAAATACTTTAAATTGCCGTAAGCTCGAGCCCTTTATTTGGAGAACGTTAAATTGCCAGCTCATAGGAGTGGCATTTTAACCAAAGCGGGAAGACCATTGCAGGGTAAAGAAATGGTCATTCATAACACACACCAATCGGCAAAGCTAGAAGAAAATTTCTCTCACTCTGCGCTTGGCACTGAGTACAATTGCCTTGATGTAGAAAAGCCCTGTCTAGTTGATCCAACATTCCAATTTCTGCTGTCCGGATAAAAGTGGACATTGCGATTCCGCTCGATCATACTCCAAGTTCGCCTTCATCAATGTACCATTTCGAACAATTGACCCAACCTCGCTCGCATTCCCGACACTTCCTTTCTTTTCCCATATCCCTTTCTCCAACTCGAGCACAAACTCGCTAATGCGATTAGATCCGCACTCCCACTACGTAGCTCGATCACACGCTGCCTATGTAGTAAGTTGCCAAGTACACAGACCACTTTACTCATGACGAACAAAACCGCTTTCGTAGACGAGTCAGGTGCGGGATTGTGAGTTCGTTGCCGAAAACCTACGTGCTATCACCATGAGCACGATGAGTACAGTACACGCACGAGTGACACCAAATCACGTCAACATCTGTACAAAACTCCAGCAATGAGAGCTCCTATTTGGTTAGCTTGGGGCGATGTCATATAGTGCGTTAGTCAACTCGCCCTTGCACAAATTCATGGCTGTGAGGCGACCTCATTCTCCATGTAGGCTGCCTCGTCGCCTTCGTTGCCACTCAACAAACGAGATTTTACCACTTGAAAGGGGGTGATAAAGTGCTAGGCGAAGTGAAGAGGAGACCGTTGATGAGGTGTGAGAGGAGGCGTCATGAGACCGGCAATGGTAATGGTAATGTTTCCGTCTTCTTCACTGCAGGCGGTGATCAACGAATCCGCTAAACTAGACAGCTAAATCAGTGCCTAGGAGGTTGTTGAGTAATGAGCGCTCCGCCATTGTGCATAGCATAAAGCGCATTACCCGAAGATATCCTTTTAAGCCCATGCGAACAATTCAACCTGTCCATAAAAATGGCAGGCAACAAAACGCCTACCGAGGAAGACAGGCGTGTGCTAGATGCGTTTATGGCTAGAGTAGGTGATTTATGGAAATGTCAGGTTGACCGTACAAAATACGTGATCAGGAAAATTATATAATGCACATCATTTAATGAGATGGTGCTGGTGTTGTCCACTGTCTTTTGACCGCAGATCTGTCACAAACGTCTGACACGTTGACCCTCCACACCGGGTCATCCATTTTCTTAGGAGGCGTCCTTAACTATGCGTCAAGTGAACAAAATATTCCCCGAAATGGGGAATTGAGGGCGAATTACTGGGAATGCCATGGAAGGGCACCGACAGGTGGTGCCGCGGCTAATGTTACACGGAAGAGCTAGGTGGATCTGCAAGTAGATCCTCACCACCTCCTAGTTCGTGCCGCGGTGGTGTTAAATAGCATAAAGCTGATGGCTATACATTTCGCGGCGTGCAGGTCTCACTGCAAGGATAGCGGAGTCACGGAGGCGAGTGATTGCGCGGGAGTAATTTGCGAGAGGCGGGTGGAGGAGTGATGCAGGAGGATATGCGGAATAAGTGACAGTGGCTCTGTTATGCTATAGGTCTAGTTTCCAACACGGCTCAGACATCAAACACAAGAACAATGATTTGGTTAAGTTTTTTGTGATGCAACCACTCACGGCAGGGTCGCCTACCGCCCAACCTTGTATTTCCGGAGATTCTCCCAGAGCATATCAAAATCTAGGTAAAACCGATGTGTACCACTTTCGAGGACCTTTTCCGCCAGGTAGACCATCTGGCAGCAAACATAGTGGAGCGCTCAATGAGGAAAAATGGATATTCACACTGTGAGTGTGTTTTCATCATGGCGCACTGACGTTGCAATCCAAATATTTTTCATGTGATTTAGCGAATGTGGAAATTTCTAGCTCCAATGTATACTTTCGCATGTGTACATTTTAACTTGGGTGAAAAGGAAGGATGGAAGTTTACACAAAACATAATACCCAAGTAGCGTTGATGGAAGCAAGGGCTCCCACAGAAATCGCTTCATTCATTTCGGAAGGCGTTGAAGACAACGAAGATGTGTTGGAGCCCTTCTATTGCAGGGACTCGCGCATACCGACCCCACCCTTCTTCTTACCGCTACTACACCCAATTGATAGGTGGATTTAGATCGGATTTAGACTGCTTAACTTCCCCTTATCCACCACCTCCTGCCATCCGCTATATGTCGTGGCGTAGTTTTAGGAAGTGGACTTTCGATTGATGCAATGAGGGCTTAAGAATCGCAGCGACTGAGTGGAGGGCTACCAACTCGCGGATACCAGCCCTACCTCTTCCCTGGCACTACTACACGCACCTACTAAGTGAATTTCGATGGCTGAACTTCTTCTGCTACTCCACTTTATGTTCTATACTTCATATCATAGTGCGAGTTTGGCGTTTGTCCACGCGGTGGCCAGCGATTAAACTTGGAACGATGGGCCTGGTTTATGGGAAAGCCTGCTGTTGTGGAGGCCCCCCTGCACTCCTTTTCGAACATCAAAGCAGGACATAGAGCAGTCATTACGTATCGATAAAGGCTACTCCACTGAAGACAAAGTCAAATATGGCAGCAGTGTCTGGTTTTGCGAGCAGAGCAAGCGTAGAAGGAGTGGGGAGGCTGCAGGGTGTGGCCATTCGATGACTAAGGCAGCGATGAGGGGACACGAGTCTGTTTTGACACCTTAGGTTCTTGTTAGTGGACAAGGCATTTGAGCAGCTTAAAACTCGTAAAGGCACGCACCTGATGAGTTAGGCACTTCTCGAGGACGCAAATAGCGCCCAGGATTCGTTCACTTGTCCTTTGAGACATCTCTCACCAAAGCGGATTTATGAGCACCCTTCAACAGGCTGCATTTCAAGGTCCATTTCACATGCTCAGCACTGATCCAGCTTTCTCAAGGTAGGCAAAGACGCCGATGAGGCAAACACGATGTGATTGAGGTCAGATGATGCAGGGCCCTATAGCCCTATCATAGCCTATGTCAGTGCCGCAGGAGTCGAAGTTTTAGCCTTCCATTCACTGCGATATTTCGGGGTCTCACGGTTCGTACAAACGCCATGTGGCACTGAAAATCCTAGATGGAACGACGGCTAAAAAGTACTGACAAGCATTTCGTTCATGAGTCACCTAGGCGACAGATTCATGCAACGCCAAATTGTAGGTGCTTGTACAAGTATAATCTGCGTATCTCCGGCCTCATATACGAGGAGACGCGCGGCGTGCTCAAGGTTTTCCTCGAGAACGTGATCCGCGATGCCGTAACGTACACGGAGCACGCAAAACGCAAGACAGTGACTGCCATGGACGTGGTGTATGCCCTCAAACGTCAGGGTCGCACCCTCTACGGCTTCGGCGGCTGAAGATGCCTGTGACGCCTGTAACGGTGGCAGCGACAACGGCAGCGGCAGTGGCTATGTTGAAGATTTACGTGAACGCTCCAACGGCCCTCTTAAGGGCCAAATGTGACTTCTCTAACTCCAGATTGTTGCAGTCAACACAATAGCGCGATAAGAGTGGCAGGCGCAGTCGCAGTGGCAGTGGCAGTAGGGTGGAGTGGAGTGGAGTGGATTGGAGAGGAGAGGAGATAGGAGGGAAGAGGCGAGGCGAGGCGAGGCGAGGCGAAGGGAAAGGGGGCAGGCTGTGCAAGGCGGGGAGGTGCGGGGTGAGCAGGGGCGGGTAGGTAGGTAGGTAGGTAGGTAGGTAGGTAGGTAGGTGAGGGGGGACAGCACGGTCTTCGTGCCTCTTCATTTCCGCCACTTGTGTCAATGGCCTGAGCGTGCCTCTGTTTGCCCCCTCTTCATCTTCATCTTCTCTTCCCCTCCCTCAGGTCTCAACGAGGCGGCCTTCTACTCTTTACTTCATTCAACCATCCACCTATCCACCCAACTCTGCGTGCCCCCTTGCACCACTGGCTCCCCACCTTGAGTGCATTCCTTTTCTCCACACACATTTGATGACAAGACCGAGGGTGAGAGCGAATGAGAATGAAATAGAGGGTGCGTGTGTGTGTGTGTGCGTCTCACTTCTGTGTGTATATGTGTGGAGGCCGACATTGACTGAAATATTGGCCTGCCTTCAGTCAGAGCATTGATTGCCATCGTGTTGGGGACGGTGGGAGTTGGGAAGAAGGAGAGGAGAGGAGAGGAGGAGATGTCGAGATATCTGGTGCCAACGCCAAGCGTTGGGTAGTGTTAGACGAGAGTAAATGCTTCAAGCCAACTCGACTTTGTAGGTGCTGTACTACACTGCATGTCACTGGATTACACTGCATTACACTGGAGTGTCAAGCACCCATCATCCGCCCGCCGGTGGGAGGATGTTCCCACGGTCCGTGTAGCGGCCTCCTTTGTGTCTTCCGCTTACCTTGCCAAGGCGTCCACCACGAAGGCTTGTCGAGACGTTAACCGACTTGTCGAGTGATGGCGGCGCCGATGGACCAATAAGGAGGAGCAGAGACACGCTCTGCCTCCTGTCATTGGTGGATATCTGCGGACCGATGGGGAACGGAGATTTGTCAGCGCAGAGTCGGGTGCACGCGGAATAAAGGAGACGGAGGAGGAGGGTGGCGCATCGTGCTAGTGGGTAGTAGGTTGGGCTGCCTTCAGCTGCACTGTGCCCTATCGCGCTCTCGCTGTTTCGACGAATACACGACTAGGACTACGACTGCGACTGCGACATGGCTCCCAAAGTGGTGTCAGGCAAAGCTGCCAAGAAGGCGTCGAAGGTGAAGGTGCCGAAGACGGACAAAGCAAAGAAAAGGAGGAGGAAGGAGAGTTACGCTATCTACATATACAAGGTGTTACGTCAGGTGCACCCCGATACGGGCATCTCCTCGAAGGCCATGTCGATTATGAACTCTTTCGTGAACGACATCTTCGAGCGTATCGCCGCTGAGTCGAGTCGTCTGGCGCACTACAACAAGAAATCGACTATCACGAGCAGAGAGATCCAGACGGCTGTGCGCCTCCTGTTGCCGGGTGAGTTGGCCAAGCATGCGGTGTCAGAGGGCACCAAGGCTGTGACCAAGTACACCGGCTCGAAATAGAGCTGAGCGGAGTAAGTTTGTGGTGGTTGGGTGGATGGCTGGCTCTCTGGCTGGGTCACTCGCTCCAATGCCACTTGGACCCACCTACTCCGTCCTCACCTGAGATGTCGAAGATAAATGAACGCGTCCCACGGCCCTCTTGAGGGCCACCTGCACTGCCCAAACCTGTGATTGTTGCTGTCGCGATGATCGCTTACATCACCATGCGTTTTGTGCCTTTCTCACCCTCCTTTACTCGCTCCCTGCTCTCTCGCTCGCGCGCCAAGTCTCTCCGCCTGTCTGGCTTGATTGACAGAACATAGTTTGGGGTATGGGGCAGGGGGAAATTCCTTAGTCTACTATTCGTTACCGTGTATCTGGGTAGCGTAGGAAGGCGGGGCGGGTCGAAGCAAGGAAGGGAAGGAAGGGAAGGAGGGAGGGAGGGGAGGTAGGGAGGGAGGGAGGGAAAGAACGAAAAAACGAAAAAAAAGAGAGAGAAGGTGGGGGAGTGGCGTTAGTTTGTGTGCTGTCATTTGTCCAGTCCCAGGGTTAGGCTGCATGAACAAGAGAGAGATGGAAGGGGGCGGGCTGTCGAAAGAGTTGTGGGGATAGCAAGCATCCCTTTCAATCTCTCTGTCCGCCTCCCCCTTGTTTGCTGCCCTTATCTGCTCTCGCTCGACAAACTCCATCTTCTACTAAGTGCGTGTGAAGCTCTAGCTACGTGTTGCTACCCAGTGTAGGAGATGTGGAAGCGGCAACGGCAATGGCAACAGCAGTCGCAGCAGTCGCAGCAGCAGTAACCCCACTGTGACGGCATTGCAAATTGTCGGCGACACGACTGTGTGGAGAAGAGAGAAGTGGTGTTGACGAATAGGCGGCAGGCTTATGCCGCGCGAGCCAATGAGGCGAGAGGAGGAGGTGCGTCGGAGCGGAGCCAATGAGGAATGTGCATCAGTGTGAAGATGGGTGCCTATATGGGAGGGGATGGTGAGCGTGGATGAAGCTGACAGAGATCACCGTTTAGCTGCGTGGCGAGGGCTGGTGAATTGACCGAAAGAATGAGCGGAAGAGGCAAGGGAGGCACGTCACGAGCTAAGGCGAAGACGAGGTCGGCGCGTGCGGGCCTGCAATTTCCCGTGGGGCGGGTGCATCGGCTATTGCGCCGTGGCAACTACGCGGAACGGGTGGGTGCCGGAGCACCAGTCTACTTGGCTGCTGTACTCGAGTACCTGGCTGCCGAAGTGCTCGAGTTGGCGGGCAATGCGGCGCGTGACAACAAGAAGACACGTATCATTCCGCGTCACCTGCAGTTGGCCATCCGCAACGACGAGGAGTTGAACAAGCTGCTAGGCGGGTGACAATCGCCCAAGGCGGTGTGCTGCCCAACATACAGGCGGTGCTCCTGCCCAAGAAGACGGAGAAGCCGGTAGCCAGCAAGGAGTAGTAGGCCGTTCGCTTGCTTGCTTGCTTGCTCGCTTGCCCGTCTGCTGGCCTTAGTGAGGAGACGATGAAGTAGTCGGTAGGCGAGCATGAATGTGAACGTGATAACGGCCCTTTTAAGGGCCACCGGAAGAATGATTGTTGGCTAGTTCAACGTGTGACCGAGTGATAGAGATGGAGGAAGGGCGTGTGTCGACAGTTGGACGGGCTCGGGTAGGCTGGGGTGAGGTGGTGTGGGGCAAGATTTTGCGCAGGTGCGTGTGAGTAGTGTAGGTGCTGTCTGCAATCTCCCGTACAAAAGGCCCGGCGCCTGAGTGAGCAGGTGAGCAGGAAAATGCGCGGAGGGTTTAGTGGATGTGCATTAGCGCCTCGAACCGACCCGACCCGACCCGACTCGGCTGGGCGGGACTGCACTGGACTGGACTGGACTCCGGTTGCGGCCACGTCCGATGTTAGGGGTAAGGCTTGGGATGTGGTTGGGGTTGGGATCGGGGCCCATTGCCTTCGTTCGTGGCTCTGACAAATGGTGTTCCCCACTTGACGCATTTCATCGCGGGGCGGATACACGAGGCCGTACTTATTAACTGCTGACTCGGCTTGGTGAAGGAGGTCGTGTCGAAGCACCTCATGGGCACACGATTAAAGGATGGCGATGGTGACGCATGATAGAGAACGACCGCCACATAACGATTTAATGACTGCAGGCAAATTACCTTCTCTAAGGTATGAAGTTGTGCCATATCCTCCTCCTTATATACTCACCCACCGATTAATGCCCTCACTTCTGACAATCAAAGGTTGTTTTTAAGCGAACATGGAATGCAATTGCCGACATAACTTTGTGAGGGACTTAGAATTGTGTCTTGTCATTGAATAGATTTTGGTCGATTGATCCACGCTCTTAGATAGGTCTCAAGATAATAGTTTTCAGCGGACCGACATCAAAGCTGGTGTTCCCTTCGGCATCGTGAATTTGGGCGCTGAGGCTAATTTATCTCAGTCTAAAAAAATTCTGTTTGTCAGGCCTGCTTTTTCTTTCGTAACAATTTAAGTCCACAATTTGCACACCCGGGATTTCTTTCACCCACAAATTGAAAGGATAGGGGTGGTGCAGCAGGTCGTGTCGTTGTGAGAGATGGCTTACCTCCGTATTTGTTGCGATCGGGAAGCGGTTCCTACGAAACCTAGAATACCTCAGCCGAGGCATTCTTCATTCCGGCGGTAATGAGAGTGATTGCGGTGAGAACCGTTGCCTATCCTTATGATCCAAAGGCATTTGCTGGTGCAACTAATAACATTCTTGAGTAGTAAATTTTGGCGGTCATCTGTGTAGGGAGTTTACATCCGCCGCACTCCCGAACGCTACTTTATTCGGCGTCTGACTTTGCGCCTATGCGATTCGAGACCCGGTCTGAGACAGATGCACATGGTAGGGTAGAGGTGGAAGGAAGTCCTCGCGCTCACTTCAGGAATATTGTGTCAATACTGCCTAGAGGAGGTAACCATATAATCCCCAGGCCAGTTTGTGTTTAGCGAAATTAAGAGCATCATCCGGTGGTAGAATGCGAACGTCGTAAATATTCGGCGCACAAGGCATCCGTTTTCGGGTCTGACTTTCACGATCTCCCATTGGGCGGCATAGGCCAATTGTGCCCTTTTGCAGCGAAGCTCTTACTTCCCCGATTAGTCCTGCTGTGGTGGTGGGGCACCCGTAGCCGATACGCTGTTTACAGGAAAATCGCCAGTTGTCGTAATTGCGCAAGGTTTGTGACGGAAGGGCTTATTTCAGCGTTGTAAGAAAGAATTTTTGGTCTTTATGCGCGGAAGCTTAACGGTCTAATCGGGACTCTCAGTTAGTAGTATGTGTGGGGACCACTTCTGATAGGTCGAGCTTGCTGGGCTTAAAAGAACTCGAAATTTGGCACAGTCACTTTAAAATAGCGACAATTGCGCCTAATAGAGCTAATGGTTAACAGCCTTTCGCGTCATATGATATTGGAAAATAACAACCTAGATAATATTTCTGACCGAGGCAACTAGAGCTCCACTATAGTTTTTCACCACTTCGAGTAATTACCCTTATAAATGATAGCGGGAATGTGGGAAAATTCTTGCAACCTGATTAACTTTAACAGTATTCCTCCAATCTTGCGTCCACCATCCTTGCTCATGCCATAGAGCGCATCTTAGTCGTTTTTTGAGAAACATTTACTTCTTAAGACTTACAATCGCCCTACGCCTTGAGGTAGTGCGGTGGCATAAGCCCCACTTTACGGTGAAATGTGGGATTCTAAAGTTATAAACCTAACCTATTCGCACTCTTCATTTATTGCTCTCATGAAATTTTATGTACTTTGTTGTCCCGATAATATTAATAGAGCCTGATAAAAATGCGGTACGCAGAGACTGATCTGGAATGTACCCTAAAGTATGGAGTAGGCATGTTCGAAAGCATCCGTGAAACCAACAATGAATAATGGCGATTGTGTTAATTGCATTATGTTAACGAATTCTTCTCTCATAAGTAAAACGTACTCGTGGAGCGGATGTCGCTTTGACGGAGTGGTGGTTGGTTTCGGTCTCAGGCCTGGTGCCACGAGACCCGCGGAAGGGCTGTCCGGGATCGCAGCACCCTCCGCTCGGCCCCAGTTGGAGGCGCGAGGTTCGTATTTGCCAAGAGCAAACCATTACAAGAGTGGCGTTGTAGGCGTCCTTGGATTTTTCGTATTTGGACAGGCCAACTGCGAGTTAGGGGTGGTACGTTTGACTAGGGAGTTGTGGGGCGAGACGTCCGGTATGTGAGCTGCCATCGGTATGGCGGAATGGGGTAGACAAGAATGATATGAACACTTACTGGTGTATTCATGTGCTCGTGTATTTCATTTCTAGGGTAGGATTGCGGATTCCAGATTGATTACTGTGTAAACAATTCCGGCGTTAGATTGGCCTACCATGGATAGTGTTCTGTCCTGTGGAAGCCGTGGAATCATCCTAACGTCTTGGTACATGGATCTGACGTGACATGGCGTCGGTGGATAACGAATGCCCCCATACCAAAATTCAAGTCAATTTTGTAGCAGAAACCTTGAATGATTCCCACCAAGTTCTTTTTTAGGCCGACGATAGCGCGTAATGCGGAATATCCAAGGTTTCGAAGGGTGTTTACGGGTAAAGGCAAATACCGATGGCCAGGACGATGAGCGACCCCATGAGCCAGCACTACTTAATGCCACTTCTGGAGTCGCGTAGTTGGGGGACTTCGAGGCGGAGGAGGATGGCGCAACAGCTGCACTTCGGTTGTATGGTTAGTGGAGCTGGCAACGGTTGAGACGTGGGGGTTGCCAAACTAGGCTCAGGCAGCGAGGGTCCCTCTCGCCTCGCCTCACCCCGCCTCCCCTCAGCTGCTCTGCCCCTGTCATCGTGCCGTCATTGCTGCCTCATGGAAAAGTCTGCGCAATCACCAGGCCCCGCGGCGACTCTAAGACTGCTGATGCTTTGCGCATCAATTGTTTACCCTTCGGTAAAGAAGCCGTGTACTAGTGGTCGACTATTCTTGTCAGGGGATTTGTCAACGCCTCACTCTGGGCAGAAGGCCCGGCTTCACGATGACTGATTACGGGTAGCTGGCGTGCCCGAGCCGAGGTTGACCTACTTGTCGGTGAAACGATTGCGCCTCGCTTGCATCCAGTGAGAAGACCGAGGCAGGTAAAACAGTGCATGACACTTGGATGGAATGGCTGGGAGGAGTCATTCACGACAAAACGTTGACGTCTGAAGAGGAAGGCAAAAAAATCTACAAATTGTTGCTTCTCTATTTGAAAGGCGAAATAACAGGGTAAGAATGACAGCTTCTCAGTTGAACAATTAATCGACTGACTACTTCCCCATGAGTATAATCAAATTCCAATCCAAAACATTGTGTGCGTACGTTATTCTTTCTGATTTAATAAAGACACTCGAAATAGAGAATGGAGTGTATTTTAAAGGGGGAAATGGAAAGGGTAAATGTCAACTTCCTCGACCGCGTGAGGTGCATCAGCGACCAATGAGCCATACCAGTAACATCAAGTCACGGTTCCCACTAAAACTGAAGACTCTGCCACACCCCAATATCCATCACTTTGGCGCCTTTTTCTTATCATTTATTTCAACTCCCTCGGTGATATCTGCCTTAAGCGGCTAAGTGAACAAGAAGCATGGCTAAATGAGTGTAATGTGAAAGGTGGGAATGGTTAAACTGGGAAGGCGTAGGGGATGCCGTTGGATGGCGACAGCATCTTGAAGGCGGATGTAGGTGTTGACGTGAATCACGACTTCGGAGCGAGGTGGAGGTGGGTGTTGTTCAATTGAAGAGGTGTTTCGGTGATCGATGAAAGGAGTTGGCTGTCTCATTTGGCCGTATCACGCCCCTACTAAACTTCTCAGCAGCTCCACCTGCACACTGCCTTCCTTGCCAAGGTGAATATTCATTTTAGGAGAAAATTTGTCCACTCCTCCGTCCCCGCACACCGTCAGACTGTAAAACCTTCTACAAACAGCCACAAGCACCTCATAGCAGGGAGCTTTACTTCATGACATTTCTTCAGCCTACTCATTTGAAATGGAGAGTTTCTGCCAGCACGAATGCTCTTACTTCTGCCGATCGGGCATAACTGATAAGAGTCACTTTCAGCCCTACCTTGTGCGCTCACCGGCGTGTCGTGATATAAGGTCATTCTGCATCTTTTTCAATATGGCATAAGTTTTGTTCACCTGCCGCTGTGGAGACTAACAAGATTCTGAGGACTGCTTTGATCATCGCCGATGTATTGAGTTGTGAGAAAAATTTCCAATCTAGAGAAGATGTTAGCCGTAAATAGTACTCGTCAAGTGACATCAAGTCACAGTTGACCAGTGTGCATTGGAGGTGGCTGGACCACACGAAGATGACGACTGGTCTCTACTCTCTGAACTCTCATGTGCCTTCGCGTGTGGGCAGTCTGAGCTGCGGTCAAAGGAAGTTGACGGATGTTTACGGTTATTTAAGACGCCGTCACGAGACTTCCTTCAAATATGACTAAATACTCCCTGCATGCGGCACTATCAATTCCCTCCCCTCTCGATGCAACTCGCGCTCAGTGATGCGAAAGATTGTTTGTCAAGGACTCTGGGGAAGAAAGCAATTGAGATCAAGGTTTGGTTTCCACTTCATTGAGAGCAACAACCGTGAAGAAATGTAATCACAGAATTTCTCCGCATAGACGGCGTGAAGTGAAATACCGAGCAGCAAATTCGCTTTCATCACCCTTCAGCGCCACTCTTGCCCAACTCTCCCCAACCTTAATTGTCCACAAGCCCCCAGCCACTTTTCGCATTGGGCACATTGTCTCGATTTTTATACTCTGTGCTTAGAGTGGGGACTTAACACTCGAAACAACACAGTCGTCCGGCGTGGAGTGGACTGGTGTTATGCATTGTAACAGAATTCGATCGTGTTCTCATTTGGTTTCCTTAGCTTTCTCACTTCCAACGTCTCCCACTCCGCTTCCCCCGTCACTCAAAACTCTTCCGCATGTCTTTCTAGGCAAGCCACAGCTAAACAGATGCAGACGCCCCGATTTCCTTTTAATTTTCACTTGGTCTTACCTGTCTGTTTCCTCCTCTTTACTCCACCAGAGCCCCTCGATTCTGAAACAGCGCCTGATTCATCTGAAACACCAAGTCAATTCACCACGGCGGAGCTTCTAACTTCGGAGTAGGTTCCCCTATCCGGTGAGCTTGAAGCACTGGATGCGGGGCAGCCAGATGTTGAAAGCGAAGAGACAGGAAGGCGATCGCCGTCTTTTCCCCGCTGCACAACCCCATCTCGGCAGCACTCATGCGTCAATAACGCTGTTACTATGGCCATGAATTGGTTAGGGATATTTTGAAATGTCCTCCACGTGGGTTAGAGATTTCGTGGACATGCGGCTCGCAGTAATTGCATAGCTTGTGACCTTGTATCTCGGGTCGGGTCGGATCGATGTTTATCGACTGTTAGTTCAGCATGGTTGACTTGACTGAAGAGAGGGAAAACAGATTGCCTTCCATTCATCAGCCCGAGGCCGCTTCCATTTCAATGGGAAGTTTACTGAGGTCTGCCTCTTCACTGTATGCAAAATGGCACATGTCTCGTGTAGATTTTAAGGGGGCTCCTTTCCACTCCTGCATTTGCACCTGCTATTTCGTCTATCGAACTAGGCCACCGTCTCACCTCCTGCCTTCAATCATCAACCTCAGGATGTGATCCGCCTTCCGATCTGATGTGGAACGAAGACCTTTCCCATGGCTTCTCTCCAACTCGATCTGGTTTAGCGATTGTCGCCTGCCTGTGCCTAGCTCTTCACTTTAGCACGTCCATACAGAGGTGCAACTCACGAGACCACGCGCGGCATCTGGAGCATATTTTACTGCAAATGAATCATTACGATTGGCCCATCTGGGCTACTATGCTTTTTACCCCAAGCAGCCAGTTGCCAAGTAACAAGCCACCTTAATCACCTTAACATAACTTGAATTTTCACATCTAAACCCTCCCCGTCCCGCCTCTCGATACAGGAGTGAGTGCTGTTACTCTTCAACTCTTTCACGAGCCCGCTCTTCAGTAACTAGTATGTCCCATCGAGAAGCGAGCAAGAAGGAGGAAGCACAACGGCGAGAACAGTCAACGAAAACAACTACGGTCTAAACAATAGCAACAGCCCATGACAGTCTTACTAAAGGCTCCAAAATTGCCCGAAGAACAGTCGGTCCCAATAAGCAGCCGCACATTTCCGTTGTGCTTCCTTCCAACGTACAACTCACACCTAAGGTGTCGGCCAAGAAATTCCTGCAACCGTAGTCTTATTGCGGTTAACTAAGTTGCTTAACGCAGATATGGGGAGTGTTGTGATACTGTGATACCGAGGTTGAATCGGCAACAGAAAAACCGCTCCTCGCTAAGTGTGACAGAATCAACGTGCTCCTCTCATCTTTCCTCTTTTCTTCTCGTCTTTCCTCGCCTCCTCGGGACGCCTCGCCTCGTATTGCCTACATTGTAGAAGCGCATGTCCGCGCGCCCGCTGCACTTATTTTGACAGGAAAATACATGCGGGAGAGTGTTGGGCTAGGCAGAGTGAATCACAGGAGGAGAAAGAGGAAATGAGAAAAAAAGAAAAACAATTGAGACAAATCCCATTCCACTCGACGTAGCTGTTTAGAGTGTTAATTTCCCTTCCTTCTTTCCTTCCTCTGCAACTACTCTATGCGTCTTAACTGGTCAAAAATCATATTGGCAAACTGGAATAAGCAATCTAACTGAAAGGAACATTAGATTGCGCTGAGGAGGAGGTTTGAATCGAGCGTTGGACGGAAGCAGTATCGAAATGTGCAGCTGCTCTTTGGTATCGTAATAGTTGTCGCCCGCTGTTTGCTCTTCGGGTATTCGGCGTGGTCAGTGAGGACATCTGCCCTTGACCACCGCCTCAATGGCTAGCTTCATTTACGCTTCCTGCTTACTCTACTCGCGCTTCACGCCTCGGTGTCCGCAAATGGCTCTTCGCTCTCCTGCTTGACCCAGACTGCCAACTCGGCTTTCGGCTAGAATTCTGAGCAATATCAGAGATAAGGAGTGGTGTTAAGTAAATAATAACTGATAATCGGCGGAGCGAGACTTGAAAAATCAGGCTGTCGGATGAAATCGGGAGTAAAAGTGCTCGGCAAGTCCAGGCAACAGAAACAGAAAGGAGTGGATTGTAGTGGGACGAAAACTAACAAGTCTCACATGCAAACCTGTCAATGGAGACAACTTTGTTCCACACAATACGCTTGGACGGTCTCGAGGGGATGTGGACGCACCATGACCCACAGAGGGTTTGCATTCGGGCTGCACGATACTCACCCACATGGAGCTGTGGGTGGCTCGACTGATTTTGATCAATTTATGTTGGCTGTCTACAAGCAAATTGCGGAGGATATGCGATGCACGACGAATAAGTTACGCACCTTCTTAGCTACATCTCTAGGGAATGAGTCCATCGTCGGTAAGTATGGTGTGTTTCTTCGTCGTTAAAAATCAACCATACCCACTTTACTCAGTGCCCGTTATTCTTAAGGTATGTCTGTCACTTCTGGGCCGAACACTTTCTTCTTCTCCTTCGCCTTCTTCTTGATCAGTGAATCAAAGAGGATTTGAATCACTACATTGTGACTCGAGCATCGGTGAGCGAGTTGGAGGAGACGCAACAGGTTCCGTGCAATTCGGGTACCTTTGTGGATGCCCAGGGTACCAACTGACGTTACGACGAATAAAATGTTGGCCACAGAGTCGCGAAAGCTGCTCTTTTGTCATACTCTGTGTTAAACTGGTCAAAAACTGAGCTGGAAAGTTAGACTAAGTAGAGGAGTTGAAAGGAAAATTGGAAGTCAGCAAAGACGAAGATGAGAAAAATGGAGTGAGGAGGGTGGGAACGGGACAGATGACGCAGAGGTTGATTAAGAGGCTTTGAAGCTCTTGTATCATATTCACGCTCCCCTTACATCAAGACGGCCTCTTTGGGTTAGTCTCCATTCGCATAAAATCTTCCAACTCTCAACCATTCACTGTATGCTGGCATTCACGGCACCTGCGTGTGATGAGAAGTCGATGTGGCTGCAAGGCTCTACGTCTTTGTATGGTGACGAAAGGGCCTCCAGACTTAATTCGTCTCTTAGTCAAGAGCAGTCGGAAACGGCAGGCTGACAACGAACTGGTCACTGCTTCACCTCACCAGGCACGAGTGAAGAAGGCCGTAAGGGTGTAGTTGGGATATCATAGTTGAAAGAGTTGGGGACTAAGACGCTGATGAATGCCGACAGAGGAGACCTGTCGCCGTCTCCCAGTCATTTTATTTACTGCACACTCACACTGGATGTCCTCATCTTTTGAACTCCATTTTTCACTCACCATTTGGCAGAACTAGTCTCTGTCATTAACTATTGAGACTGAAATGCAGTTTTACAGATGGCTTCAACACCTAAATTCGACAGTGACGTCTGGTCTAATGCAGAAAAAGCGAGGTAGTCACGCCTTTTTCCTTTATACGAGGACCATCCATCCACTGCTGAAGCACACCGCTAACTGCGGAGACGGTGAGGAATGGTGGAATTCAACGATGTGAATGTGAGTGGAAAGGTGCTTATTGGAGGGCAACCTGACGTGCTGCACATCTCGCCTCCCAGTGGATACCCAGACTTGCAAGCCGTCTCACCCTCATGCACAGAGTCACCTCATTGAGCATGAACAGAGTGGGGAAGAGGAGGTGAGTGTGTGGCAGCTGCTAATCCGAGGCGCGCGATGCGAAGAAGTAAGTGCCGGGATAAGAAAGTGGCAAGGCGAGGAAGATGAGGCTGATGATGAGTGGACGAATGGAAGGAGTCGGTCTCTAAGCAGAACTCTAAAGTCCACCGAAAAGTTCTGTTTTGGATAAACCAAAATATATTTTTCCTCACCATCATTAAGGAATTTTGCTATTTCGAAATGACCTTTAGCCAACTTGAGGTCATGTTGTGTACGCCGGTTTAAAAAAAAGGAACCATCTTTATTGCACAGATTTTTACCTGTCATTGTCTAATATCTTCCCCATTTTCGTACTTTGTTCCCCACAAAATCCTGGCGATTTATATTCGAAGGGTGGCAAGTCCGTGAATACAATACATACGATAGAATTTCCCATCCTCGTTTTCTAATTTTTTTGGCGAGTTTACAAAGCAGCATGTGGCCAATTTTCTATCCTCATGCAGTACGATGCCATTCCTCTTGAATATCAGTTTCCTGATCATACGCCTCCAGCTGGAGCTTTCCATTCGCTTTTAACGGGCCATAATGCGCTCAATCTTGAAGGTCCCACGTTATTTATACCACAATTTTATCTTGTGTGCACTAGAATTTGCTTTAGAGGTGGAAGAGCTGGGTTCTCTTGGTCCAGCCCTTTTTCAGTAGGTAAGCCACTTTTGATTACACGTTGTCATCCAATCGACGGAGGACTCGATTTCGTTCCTAGCGAGCGAAAGTGTGCTTGTGACAACACGACTGTCTACATTTTTCTCAGTTCATTCAGGTAGCACCCTTCTTATCTCTTGAATATGGTCCGAAGTTTTTTTTGTTGAGCTGAATTGAGCCTTTCAGCGATCTCCGATGTGGACGGAAGAGGATTTGCTTCGAAGTAGATTCAACAACATCATCGTTGTCACAGACGAGTGCCCAGAACGCGGCTCATCAGAAAAGTCAAAATTACATGTTAGAAAATTTTCGAACATCTCCTCTATGTTCCACCAGAAAATATGCTTTCCCCAGCACCTTATATAAGTTCCTACATGCTTCTCCAACATTTCTTCCAGCCAAGAAAATTCCAGTGGCAAAACAATTGCATCAAAAGCACTGTTTCAGCATAATCGCGTTAAAACCCAAAAACAGAAAATGTGTCTGCCTATCTGCTGTGTGGACAGGGCGGACAGAAAGGCAGACAAATATTTTAGTGTGTTAGTGACGTCTACGGCTACGCAGCAGTAATCATCAGACCTCATTTCAACAACGTCGTCATCGAGCCGGTATTCTCCGCAAACGTTGTTCAAGTTGTGGAGAAAACCGCCCATGGATGTCCTTCACAAACACCGTTCCACGAACCTCTCACGAAGTCCCACCTTCTCCACTTTCTGATTCACGCGCTTACTCCTCCTCCTCTGACTAGAATCAGTCGCAGACCATTTGCCTCGCTCACCGTCCCTCCACATTCCCCTCAGACCTGTGCTATTCCATCCCCCACCCTGGAGCAATGCAGACCCGTTGACTCAACCTCCTCCACCTCGTCCTCTTACTCCGCATCTATTCTAATGACAATCTCCCGACATATTCCATCCACTGTTTCATTCCTCCAACATTTCACTTTGTTGCACAACAACGGATTGTGGTAACACGCTACAAGAACCGTGACAGAGGAAGAAAGCGCGAAAGAGCTTCCTTGGCAGGTGAAAGTTGCGTATCCGTTGACGAACTTCCCCCTATCTCGCTTGTCCATATGTCAGTTCGCTCTTCCGCCCATTCAGTGCTAAAGCCACGAGGGACTGAGGGGGTTACTCTGTAAAGGACTGCCATTCATTTCGACGTAGAATCGCTCGGATGGCATTCTTTCGCAAAATAGCTTCCCCACTCCCTCCCGACTTCGGACTGTACACATTTATGCAACAAATAGACGAAAGTGCGACCCAAGAGATTGGCGAAACACAAGTAGCGAAAAGCAAGTGTCGTGTGGGAAGTGCGCTAAGAATGCAGACCACCTTGATGAGGTGGTGACAAGAGAGAGGAGGACGAGAGCCAGGGACAAGCCAAATTCACCAACGATAGACTCACTCTCTGCTAGTCAAACCGTTCCCCACCCCCTGCTTCTATTCAACTTTCAAGTGGGTGTGACAAACAGCCTTGTATGCGCCCATGAGTGGATACTTGTGGAAAGGAGAAGCGAGGGATGGAGTGGCGTGATGTTTCGTGGAGTGGAATGAGAAGGAGGGAAATTTAGTCTATCGGTTGCCGTCTCACAAGGAGGGGAAATGGGAGCAGAGGAAATGAATTTCTTCGTCCACTGAAATGGTGAACACGGGGGTGAAGCCTCAATCGTTGTGCAGCCGCAGTCTCCTTTTAATGGTTCGGCGAGTCAAAACCGACAAGCATAACATCGTGCTGGTTGGGTGTTATGAAATGCCCTCCTCGGTTGAAAACTGTTGCAGTTGAGGTTATGATCTATATGGGAAACGCAAGTCGTTTAGACATGGCTATAGACACGACTGCAGGGTTGATACAATGACGCCCCCAAGCAGCTTTTTAGGCGGATGTGGGAAAGAAGGAGTGATGGGTTAATTTTACTTCATATGACTACGTCAGAGAATGATGGGAGATTTGTTCCTTTCGCATTGGATAATAGGCACATACTGAACATGGCTGGGATGGGGACAGGCGAGTAGGGAGTTTGGTTGTCTCTCTCCATTTATTTCATGGCAATTGGAATTTGCTAGTTATGGTTAACCAATGTGTTACTTCTTATAAATCCCCATTAAACCGAAGAGGACTTGTTAATTTCTCCTCTGAACAAATAAACTTTGCCAGCAATTGCGAGACGAAACATCTGCATCCACGCTCTACTTATAACGCAGTGAACAAAACACGATTGCCGATATCATGGCAGAATACGCTTTCCTTATCCTAAGGATCATCAAACAGACGTACTGTTACCCCAATTTGTGATCATACGATGTTCGGTTAAAATCCACCAAGTCGCCTTCCTCGTCCTCGTCTCGTGGCCGAGGGAAAGCCGGTTTGAGAAAAGCTCGACAGTTAGGCATATTCACCCTTGAGGAAAATTCGTCAAACTAAATCGAATTTATTCCCTGTACCAGTGCCGAAGACTTCGTGAACTAGTTTCTCTTCCCCAGCCTCCCTTGTTCGGATATCCTAAACACTCAGACTCATTCTTTTATCTCATTCCTCCTCTCCACCCCCTTCTTTACAGAAACTGATATATTTGAAGAGTGGGCCTCGATATAAGTTCAAATATCAACCGAAAAACCAGGCAAACAAAATAAAGCAAAAATACACCCAACAACAGCACCAAAAACCACAATAACAATGAGATAATACCGTATCACTAATAGAAGAATTAATACGTAATTGTTTATTAGTTTCGATATATATCATATCATATGCAATATAATAAATCCCAGCATTATAAGCCCTGAACAACCATGAAAAGTAACACGCGAATTAAGGTAACACTATTAACAAAAACCCACCAACAATAAACTTATATATAATTGTACCAACAATTGGTAACCTACCAACGTGCCATTTAATGCTAAATCATTATATAACCAGTAAAAGCCTCACTCATTAGCAAGAAACACGAAATAAAACCCATTTTCCACACACTCTTCTTTCGAAAACTACAATAATAAAGCACGCAACAATTATATAACAAAAAATAAAATAACTAACAATGTAACACCTCACATATGTCAAGGTAACAGGTCAGCGCCTGGTCCATCGCCCACTAGCAAAACGGTCGATGAAAATGGCGAAGGGTGGGGGGGGGGGGGAATGAAAGGAGGTGAAAGAGAGTGAGAGGAGAAATTTGAGTGTAGAAAGCGGTTGGGCGTGTGCAAAACTCGTCAAGTGGGTTGAGCATTAGCCGCCTCTACTAAGTTGTGCAGAGCAGAAAGTTTGGCTGTTCTCGCGGTGATGGAGGGTTGAGGGGGCAGTGAATGCAGTTTGTTGGGAGGTGTAAGTTGTTGGTTTGGGATCGGTGGGTGCGTCGTGACATTCTCCAAATACATCGGCACATGCCGCGATGAATGCAACTAACTGTTTTAACTTCTACTGACTTCTCATCACTCACCGGCACATTCTTCCTTCCAGACTCAGGATTTTCTCTTCATTTGGCCTGTTTCTTACAATGAGGCTTACTTACATAAAATCCACTTCAACGTCCTTCCCATTTTCACTCAGAAGAACGTTTCTCCACCGAAGACTTCTCTTGTCACCTCCTGGCGAGGTGAGAGCGGTGGACAGCTAAATCAGAGGGGTGCGCACAATTCTGTCGTGATTAACAGGCGTCAAATTGAATTACTTTTGGGTGTAAATGATCTGAGTACTACGCTAATTGCCGCTCAAGCAGTGAGTAGTAAGCGGATTTTCGATCTAGAAATCGTCAGTGAATAGAACTTACGAAGGAATGTCATCTCAGACTTTCCCTGCACAGCATGCGTGAGGAGAAATACTTGGCAGTGAGACCGCCGGCTAATCGTAAGATAGTGGAGAGTGGACTTGGTTAAGACTCAAATGGATGACGTGATAATACTGCAGTTGCGCGCATCACCATCAAGCCTTCCACCTATCTGCAGATTATATGGTTTCCTTCATTCCTCCAATGTGTACTTGGAGTTGTCGCACATGGACCGTGTCCTATCCCATTGTCAACCATTTGAGACACTCAACGGAGAGGAGGCTCAAGTGCCGGCTTCGCCAAAGGCGGAATCCACCTCCCTTCCCTCTAACAGTCCCCTCGAACCAACGACTTTCTACGCGGTATTTCATCAGCCATGCCATCATGTCGCCGCGACTTCGTTTTGCCGTAGAGTGTGACGCCGTCTTTCTCACTGTTCGGGAGGAACGTCGAGTGCACCAGGAAGTGCCGCTCCCCTGTACATTTGAACCTATTTAAGGCTCCGTCATGAGGCTTCCCTCCACTCGGACCATAAAGTCGCTGCAGGTTACACATTTCATTGCTTCGTATCATGTTGCAATCTATGCTCAATTTGGTGTAGGTGCTAGCTAGGGACGAGTCCCTGGAGGCAGTGAGATCACTGCCTGTACAGTCTCCACTCCCCTATTACTGCCTCGACTCACCACTGGCCATTTCTCTCTGCATTAGAGATGTCGGAAAGCAAGGCTTCAATGAGGGCCACAACCGGGAAGGAAATTCGTGACCGACTTTCTCTGCCAAAGAGACGTGATGCAAAATGTCCAACGGTGAGTGTTGGGTGGTGAAGCTTTCCTCCTCTGGCGAACAGAAGGTCAAGTCTTAGTCTGCCAAGTGCGTACATCACGGAAGGTGCCGCCCTCCTTCCTTCACGTCAGATTTCTACATGGTATCGCGTCAGCCCCGCCCCCATGTCGTTAGGTATTCGTCTTGTCGTACGCGAGGTCGACTCTCTCGCTATTCTGTAGGAGCGTCGTGTCCGATTCTATCGCTGCCCTTCGTCCACTGAATATAGGAAGTTTAAGATGCAGTTTTGCAATTCTCTCACGAATGCCGACGAATGGACCCACCTGGCCGAAAATGGAAGGAGATTTGCAGATGTGGAAGATATATTCTGCTTCTCCACTGTCATACCACACTAGTGAAGCAATGGCGTCGCAGTCCGTTCTCTCTGCTGGTTTGCCTCATCAGAGTCAGAGCCCACTTGGGGTGGGGAGACGGCGAGAGAGTAATCAATGGTCGCTCTATTTCCTTCGACTCGGAAGTGAAATGACGTGTGTGGTGAGGTTTGACACCAACTTCTGGCCTCGAACTGCCTCTCTGCAACTCCCCAATCCGATACTGGTGATTGCGACGGAGAAGGGTATCCTCGTAGCTGACGTGGGGTTCACTTCACATGCTATCCACTCCAACATCAGGCAACTAATGCGAATCGTGGAATTCTTCGGCTTCGCATCAACACTAACCATCTCCCTAACTGTCGCAGCGACAGTTATTTTCTCATAATCATTTTATTTGGATAGTGACTGCATGTGAAACAAGAGGACATCGAGCACAACACAAATGCAGCATGCAATGCCAAGAAAAGGACCCTCTGTCGGAGTCATTCCTGAGTCCCCATTGCATGCAGTTCACCCGCCTTTCTCCTTGGATCTGGAGAAGGACACGGTTCAATCCATCTTCTCTGGCTGCTCCACACTGCCACACACTGGCAAATAGACGACATAACTTCTCCCTGCAACTGCTACAGCTAGCATCTCCCCTACACTAAACAGAGACTACGTAAAAAAGGACGAAAAAAGGAGCGCCATTTGCGGAGCCCACTTGGTCCAATTGAGGGAAGCCCAGTGACAAGGCCTTAAATAGGCCCACACGTCGGGCAGTTTCTTTTGGCTGCACCTATAACTGTGCAGACGAGCAGACGCTTGGCGGTACAGAGAATAGATGCCAGCTTTCAGTTATTTCGACGGTATCCTCTTCCTCGTCATCGTCGTCTCAATCAGCCGTAGAGGCGAGGTTTCGGGCTGGACATAACTTCAGGGCTTATTGAGTTGTCCGTAACATCGAAGGACGCTAAAGACCAGTTGTCCACGTCGCAGGAATGTCTGGACGGTTGTCGGAGGCGGCCATTGCTCACTGTGGATGTGCGTACGGAGCCTTGGTGTCGAATCACGACAGACTCCCAAGAGCCAATCAGAAAGCTGTCCTCAGAATGACAATACATAAGCGCGTGACTCGAGTGAGAGGGCAGTTGGAGGTTGAAGGAGGGGCGAGTGAAAACTCCTTCGTAGTGTCTTATGGTTCATATTCTCCTCGAGTCTGAAGACGCTGACGGGGAGCCTTTGTACGAGACGCGAATCTGGCCGTATTCCGTTTGGTCTATGTCATTATGACAATAATCCCTATACCACGTCACCCTCACGCTATCCTGCATGACGAATCCGGTTGAGGTGACGGCCATTCATTGAACGTTGGGGTATTCCATCTACTTCCTACTTCTCCTTCGCCCCTACACTATCGGAGTCTACACAAGGTAGACCGCTCTAAGACACTTGTCGGTGAGTAACATCACAGAATTGCATGTTTCCTCTCGACTTCTTTACGACGTTTATTGAATTCAGCACCATCAAGTGTGATTTTTGCGGTCCCAATTAGTGTTTAACTAATTGCAATTGGACCTCGCGCTGATTGGTTCACACTCCATCGTGCGAATTTTTACGTTTGAAATCGCTCAATTAAGAGTGTTCACGAACTTCCTTCTCACCTCCTGACGAAATGGAACATTCAAAAAGCTCCCGTAAGGGCTCGCAGTGTGGTTATTTTAAACATTTAAATGAAGATAATAAAGCCAATATGAGGAAATTTGGTGTTGCTGTTCAATGACGCTTGTCATGATATAACAAAGTGGAGAGCAATCAGTTAGACTTCCCTTGAAACCCGCTGGCAAACTCGGCCGATCTACTGATTGTTGGCTTGCAACAACCGTCAACATTAACGAACCATCCCTTCTGTCGCAGGTTCCTCTGCACAACAATGTGGACATTGATGATCATAACTAGTCTCTATCGTCCCTGGATGTTGTGGACAACTCGATAAGCTCTGAGGCCATGCCCAGACGAAACCTCGCCTCCACGGGCAACGACGAGGACGCCGCAGACGATAAGGAGGAGGAGAAAATTGACGAAATAACTGAGAGCAAATTCCGCGATGCTGTATACCTTCGGAGTGCAGCGATTCATGCTACCGCTCCAGCATGCAAGGAGAGTTGACTCACAAGCGGAGGTGAATCACTTCCATGCACACGGCGTAAGTCTTACCGACTTCATATTGCGAATTATGAAGGCACCATCAAACTGTATGGAAAATATGTGAGGAGACGGTCAGACGGGATGATGCAATAGGCGAGGAAATATGGTTCCACGTGAATTAGAAGGTAGTCGAGACATTTTAACGACGGTTTGATTTGCTTTCGCATTTGGTTTCAGAAGCCTTCTAACTGGATCTGGAGGCAGCCGAAAATGAAAAACCAAACAACCCAAAGAAATTACAAGCCCAGCGCCGTGAGGGCAATAAAAGACCGTAACTAGGTGGTTCGTTAGAATTAAAGTATCATCAAGGATAACCTTGTTAGCGGCATGTTATTCGGCATGTTACACCGACCTCATGCGCTACGTGCCACCCGCAGCAAGGGCCACTGTGGAGCAGGACTTCTTTGACTTCCAGGATGGTGGCACCGTCACGAAGACCGTCGTGGTTATCGCGACATAATTCTGATGTTTGGTAATGTCCTTTTTCGCTTTCGAATATATTCATAGCAGAAAGAATTCGTCTGTAGAATTTTTAACTTTCCGTGTGCTAATTGGCGTGTTTCCCCACCCCGCTTCGGAGAGCGAGAGCTCTCGGCCAAATTTACGTTTACTTCGCGACTTTAAATACTCTCTTGACAGGTCACCGGACGCACACTGTATGTGCCCACGTTTCTTAATCCACTCAGACTGACTGAGTGTGATTCCAACACCCGCACCATCGTTTCCTCACCTTCCATCCTCTGCTTCTATCGTCGCCCCACTTCACCTGTTCAGCTAACTCCCAGAGAAGCGAGAAATTAGAGTGAATTTTAGTACTTAACAGCCTTATAGGCCTACACCCTACCCACAAGTGCGCAATGAAATCTTTTCACTAAACTGTTATGCGCGAATATTCGACTTAATGTCATCTAAGGCACACTGAGGGGGAAAACATGGCGCAAACTAACACTATACGTGGTCCGAGGGAGGCTTTGAGCAAGTCGCATACGAATTACGAAATATGGAAATGTGGTTAACGCAGTCTTTGTAATCGTTCAACTTGCTGCGTGAGTCAATGCTGCCCAATAAGTGGGATTCCGTTGGGTAGACATCCATATTCGTTGGCCATGCGGGCGCTAGAACCTCTGCTGTATATTGTTGGGTCCAACAAGAAACACCTCGCCCCTCAACATGGAGTGATGGGTACAGAAACCGATGCCACATTCACTGCAAAGCATTCTTTGCGTTATCCGGGACAATGTCATAGGGTGGTTGCCCACCTTCATCCTTCCTTCTCCCTCCTTCACTCTCCCTATCTTCATCCGCACGACTTGATCGCAGAACGTGTTGTGTGCGTTAATTCACTTAGCAGCCTTCTCTTCTCACGCCGGTGGCATGCGTGTCACATTGGCTCGTAAAATTTAAAAGTGAAAACTGGGTTCCTCTGTCCCCGCCACAGCCCCCCCTCTGCTTCGCCTGTCTGCTGTCGCTCGAACCCCAAGGACTGCGTGTGAGATGCGTGAGATGCCCGGCATTGTGTTACTCCCTTCAAATTCTCCTGTCAACGGGACTCAATTGCCCTTGGACATCAAACGAGGAGAGAAGAAGAGAAGCTGATTACACGAAAGTAGCCAATCAGTGACATGTTGATAGATTGGAATGGCTCACTCAATTTGACATCCAGCTGTCGGAAAAACTGTGCGAACACGGCGACTCACATCATGTCCATCAACGCCATCCGGCAGGCTGGAATATATCTCGATCGATTATCTCTTCTGACCGGTTTTGCCTTATGCCCTCATTCATCTGATTGTTCACCGTGGCATGATGAACTCCCCACTAGGAGGTCAGAACGGGGCTGCTGATCGAATGAATGCGGCTATCATGCGTGCATGTAGTTTTTCTCCTATCAACGTGGCTCAACTTCTTTCCACTCTGCATCTCAATAGCATACTCATTTTTCACACGCTACTCTCGAAGTAGTGGGGGCGAGAGTGCCCGCGGAAGATGAGAATGAATGCCATCGCAGCAATGCGACTACAAGTGTCCTGTTGATGCGGTGAAGCAGTAAGAAATGTAAGTAGTTCGATGAGAGTTCATTTGTCGACTGTGACGTCGACGTCATAAGTAAAGAAAGCGAAGTGGAGGAGGATGAAGGGGTGGGATGGGAGATGTACCACGTCCCCTGAGAATCCTCCGCATAGCGAAATTGCTCCTTTATCGGAAGCCACGCGTTCAGCCGGCATCAGCAGGTCCTACCATGACGCCTACCTCCCCTGACGAGGCCTGCTCTGCTTCACTTCCTGTTCCATGGGCTGAAACAGGCGAAGCACTTTTCTCCCCACTGCCAAATCATCTGCGCCCCTGCTTCCTTAACAGACAAGGAATATTCAGCGACGATACACTCATGCCAAACCACTGGAGCCGTAAAGGTGTGAGTTGTTCGATCTGGATAATTGCATCCAGCCATCGAGTCTACTTGTTCATCGTGCATGGGTGGCTACTGCATGGCTCAAGTTGTCCAGAGGACCAGGCACTTATCAACTCTGAATAGTCAAGTCGCCTACGAGCTCACTGGTCAACTGTGATTGCATGTCAGTTGATGAGTTTTATTCATGGCTGATGTCTTCTCGATTGAAACTCCACCCGCCACTCAGTGCACGGACGACAATCAGCGTAGTTCTCAGACCTTTTACGAACTAATGCAATTCGATTGGAGCCTCCTAAAATTGACCGAAGCTCGCGCGCACCTCTGATTTGACTTCCCAGCGCTGAATGAAGACGGGGAGAAGATGGCGGTCTAGGTTGGAGAAGGACGTCGTCTTGTGAGAGTCAGACGAGAGGCAAGGAGAATCTGCAGTCAATGAAGACTGTGCAGCCGTGATGAAAGGTGAGCAGACGTGGGACAGCTAACTGAACTGGATTAACTGCTGCCTCAACCCTCCATCATCACGACAACGGCCAAAACTTCTGCGCCTGAGACCTCTGCTTTCAGCTATGCACCACTTCGTGGAGCTTTCCAATGCTCATTCCAATTGAGAACTTTTGCCCTCACACCAGCGCGTTCTACACTCAAAAGTGTCCTTTCACTCAAATTCGGCTCCCTCTTACTTCCCTACCTCCATCCTCATCGGTTTCTTCACTCATGAGTGGTGGATGAAGCTGTGGCCAAACAATTGCAACTCGCCTCAGCCATGAAGAGAAGAGGAGAGAACAAGCTTTGGTTCGGAGGCTGGTAGCATATGAAAACGGTTAAGTCACTTAGATGAATTATGGCAGTGAAGGCGAGCCACATTGATACCTTTGGTTCGGCGCTCTTCTTCGACAAGTAGGGAGCGGGTTGGGGAATTGCTTGTCATAAGATCACCCTGTTGCCTCCATATAAAACGTCTTTAGAAGTCGTTATGCTTTCATCAAAATTCTTCTTAGCTCAATTCGATGATTGACAGGAGGCATTTGCTCACTTTCCCCTCAGAAACGTTGAACATCTCCAAATAGTGTCTTCTGAGTGCTCCACTCCACCATTACGCGCGTGAGGCAATCACATTTTCGGCTGAATGCGCGTTACATATTTCGCTCTCCACTGCGTCCACTCCCAGATCCTCCACCCACACAAAAGGACCCTCGAGCTTGTGTAGGTTGTAAGCAGTCCTGCCTCGAGAGGTTACATGAGTGGGCATGTAACTGACGAAATTTAATCAAAGTACTTTTTCTTGAATCCGCCACAGGCGTTGGTGGATGGATTCGTAACACAGCACAGCCGTTGTCACTTCCCTCGCCCGCCTCTCACACGAAACACATGCGCATGCCGCCGAGAGGGTAGATGTCAACTTTATAACCATTTGACATCTCCGTGATACGAACTATGCGGTGGTGATGATTAATCTGTCAATCCACCTCGCTTTTTTCTGCTACATAAGTCTTAATATCACCTGCCGTGCCTTTTTGTGGCATTCCCAATAATGCGCCTTCACTTCTACATTTCGGGAATTTTTCGGTTACCTGCCTCTCCGCTAACGACGCTCTTCACGAAAGTGGAAGATTCAGTGGAGAGGGTCAACGCGCCAGGAGGTTGTGACGGATCTCCGATAAAAAGACAATGGATAAGACTGGCACCATCTCATTGATATGCCTAAAGCTTACTCTGACGACGTATTTTGTATGCTCAACCTAACACCTCAACACGCTTCCCCACGATTTCTCATATATCACCCACTCTCGGAGTATTTGCATCTGGCACATGCCTGTCTTCCTTGATCTTCACTTCACTTGCAATGGAGGGATAAATTGCAGACGCTTTTTTGCCTGCCATGTTTGGAGACAAGCTGAGCCTAAAAGGATATCATTGTGGAATGCTCAACACTGGACATCCTCCTAGGATCTGGCAGTCTACGCCGTTAAACTTATAATTCGAAACATACATTGTTCGGAGAATGTAATGGACTCATATGCGTGTTTGGTAGAGTGGACCAGGCGGAAGGGACAAAGTAGAGATTTTCCTCGGGTTTCAAGAGACAGCTTACAAAGTGGTGCTGTCAATCAGAGAATAGAGATATGAAGGAGGGCCCAGATGAATGCTTATCGACGTCAACTTACGCATTGTTCGGCAACGTTCGTGGGGTGGAGATGAGAGAGATAAGGAAGACGAACGTAAGACAAGTCAAATTCACTGACGACAGACTTATTATCTGACGCCTGCGATGCCTGCGCGGTTCTACCAGTTGGTGTGCAATTGCTCCAAGCAGTGCTTACCCTGCCGACCCCACTGGTCGCCATGGTCGTCCTGCCGGTGTGCTAGTGCGGATCTCTGTTGCGGTCCTCTCCATGGGCCTCAGCGCAGAAGCCAATCCTATTGCAGCGTGAGTTTGTCTCCCTCCATTTAGTCCCACCTGACTCCCTTTGTTAGAAGGCTTCAATCTACTCCTTTGCCTACAAGAGAGGCGATAAAACTCGTCGTCGTCGTCGTTGTGGTTCGAAGACAACACACTTATTCCCATGAAATGGAGACCTCATTGGGATAGGAGGGTGTGAAGTAGCTGGTAGCGAGTGAAAAGTGTGGGCGGATTTAGTTTAATGCGAGGTAGGTGGAAAGATGCATTAACGCCATGGTCCTCGTGGTCTGTCATCATTTGGTAGGACCGATGATTGGACAATGGAAGAGGTAATCACACACACACAAACTGCCACACAAGCGATTATGAGGTGTGAAATGGAGCTTACTTGTTTTACCTCCTTTATCATCCAGGTCTTTACAGCATCAACCGCACATTAGCAAGCGGGCTCTTATATTGTATGATATCGAAACGGCAAAGAAATCGGAAATGGAAGTAGAGGGACGGTCGGAAGATCAGATGGAAGCAGAGATGATCTCAGACGTGGAAGTGAAGGCTGGGACGGAACAAGGATTTGAACAGAGAGGAAGAAGGAAGACGAGTGGGGAGAGGAAGAGGCGGAAGGGAGAATAACCACGAAATAATAGCTGTTGGAGGTAGAATGTGCAACAGAAACAGAATCTTAATTTGAATCCACGTAATCAAGAGAAACGGAAGCAGAATGAGAGGACGAATTAAAATTGGGGGGCATTGCTATGGGAAGAGGAGTCTGAAGAAGACGACTGTGAGTCGCGTGAGGAAACACTCCAACGCATCCGTAAGTGTTCACTTCGATGCTGGTGCAATCGTGAGCAACGAAAATGGCACGTGAATTGTTTTGTAACAAAAAGAGGACGACCATCGATAGTGTCAAGGACATCGAAATGCTGACGAACACTGTCTTCATTGCCACCACCTTCCAAACCATGAGTGTCCCGAATTATGTTGCACTTACGCGTGACACACTCTTTTCCATGGGCATTGCCGATCGGGGCAATGGCTTGGTGCTTAACTACTTCTTACAACAGGAGATGAAACCCTAAAGCTGACGCCCCAGTATTACCCCAGTATTCATCGACTCACACAACTCTTATTCTCCCACCACATTATAGCGTCTTTCGGCAACTTCGCACCCTATTAATTACGCTTGTGCAGTTATTGTGTTGACTCTTGCAATTCTCATGAGAGGCAACCTTCGCACATGTTGACAAATTTGATATGCCTCTACCTCAATTGAGACAAGACAAAGAAACCCGAATGACATGCATCAGTCTGGTCTGCTCCTGCGATGAGGCTGTGAGTGCTATCTGCATGACGGCCTTGCACTCCTATGTAAACAGGCTCCTTTGACAGTATTCTTTAGTCGTTGCATTCACTACAAGCAGTACTATCTGACGAGTGCCGACTTCAGCCACGCGAGCGAGATGCCAGTGGAGCAGGTGGGAGAGAAAAATATGAAGACGGAAGGAGAGGGGCATGCAGAAGTGGCAGTTTTTAAGAAAGGCGCCTAATCTTTGTTTGCAGAATTTGCTTGTTGCCATTATACGGATACTGCATCAATCTAATTAAGCCAAAGTCTTGGCATTCCAAAAATTTTAATACCTGATGAAACTGCAGTGTTGGCTCAAAACGTGGGAGAATAATTGTATTACGCTTTCTTTCCCATTCCGACAGACGAAAACAACTTTACCGATAACCATATAGTTCACGTAAATGGCCTGTCGATGTTTTAACACTAATAATGAAATCCAGACTCTAGCTAAATATATCTTACTTACTTCATATATGGTTTAAAATACTTGCGAAAATTTCCTCTCCAACATTTCTTCCTCTCTTTTTGGGGTACGTTGGCACATAGTAGATCATGATGGTTCTTAACAAAACACATGTTAAACTGTCTTTCGTTGAATTCTCTAGTGCCCTCATTGGTTGGCTTAGCCAGTTGAGGAACCACCAAAAGTAGGAGAGGCCTTTAACGACCCCAAGAGAATACTCAAACGCAAGATATGATCAGTTGTGGGATAGATTTCTAAGTCGGTGGTAAGGGATTTCCTTCAGTGGTCATGAAATTTGTGCGTCACCATTTGCTCGAGGCGGCACACTGCTTAGCCTTCACATCTACACTCTGCCATTCGACACCTGTCCACAATTTCAGCGCCATCCATTTGAGTAGGCACCTCCGCTTGACGACGTCTTCAGATTTTTCTTGTCTTAAATTAAGCTCATGGCACCGAGACCTGCTTACGGTTATTCATATTTTGCAAAGGATAAATTTGCAGGAAGTAGGTCAATCAACTAGCCCCACCGTCGAAGCGGTGTCGTTGGTAATGCGTTTATAATTCATAAGTTGAAATGCGTACAACCATAATATCGATCCTTCTTCTGGAATAAGCCAGTTGGCCGCAGATCATCTTATATCATATACAAATAAATAAATAAATAAACAAATCACTGAAGCAATGAGCAAGACTCACGATGTTTTTGACGTACACTCAAGTCTGCTTTAAAAAAATAAGGACGCCTTTTACGTAGTATATCATCCAAAACAGTGCTGCTCTTCCTGGCCACCTGCTATAAAGTGCACAAGCCATTGTAAGAAATGACTGAAATAAGTAGAGACAATAAGGTTAACCTTCGAGTGAGCGGAGCACATCAAAACAGCTTTGAGAGCGATCGTCGGCTTCATTAGAGGAACTCAAAATATCCATGATCAACTGAGACTGAATATGTATTTCATCCATCTTCTCTTAAGTGTAAGACCTCCACACACCCTCTTGGCTTTCATCATCCGTTCCATACCACATTTGCAACAGGCACTGACGTATTTAGTAGTATTACTTGAAGTGTATGCGACGAGGAAGGAATGCTGCAAAAACGGAATATTTCAAAGGTGCTAAGGACTGTTTCCAAGGTCTCTGACTCAATATCTGCTAAATTACAACGCTGTCGGAGGGAGTGAAAGTGGCGACGTTATGCTTCCCTGCAACACTGGCCCATATTCCGGTCTCCAAGTAGATGAATTAGGATTGGCCGTTTACTGGGATTCTAAGGAGACCAAGTGTCTACCCCTACACATGTACTTGTGTAGGTGCAAAGGCACATCGCGTGGAAGGGGTTTAATTTGTGTCGCAATATGCTACGATGAGGGCACCGTTATATGTCAGGTGTGTGTGAAACTCTCACTTGCTATCCCACGAACTATTGGAGCCCCGATAAAGATAAAGTACTCTAATATATTCCCCTCTAGTGCGATGTCTGCCCGCGTCTATGAAATAGACGACTGCAACAATCATGGGGCTTGTGTAGTCTGAAAGTAATCAGGACTCTAGAACCAAATCACACACTTACCTCACCTCACTCACTTTACACACACCCAGCATACATCAACGGGAGGCTGTAATAGTGTCAGGCCATCGATAGACGGTCGCAATTTCGGCAGACTGGAAATTCTCATACGAATGCATTTCACAGAGGTCACTTCCCCTCGAGATTGCTTTTTGATGCCATTGACCCTGGCACACATTCACTTGCCTTACTCTATCACCGCAAATTTCCCTTTATCATGTCTAAACAACTTAACTGAAGCACTCAAGTGAGAGTGCCACCCTCCTCTGTGAGGCAGCGAGTGCGCATGTTGACACAAGTTGTTGTGTCTCTCAATTGAGGCACTGTAACAAGAGCCAAACGTCAATCGTCAACCTGCGCACTGATTCTATGAGGTCGTAAATGCACTCTCACGTGTCAACGTCGTAAGGAGGAAGGTGGTAACATCTTGGATCTAGAAACAACCCATAGCCCATTTGAAACGTACTCTATTTGTCAGCCCTCATTTCCATGGCGTGGGGAGCTCCACACTTTCTGCCGTAGTGTGTAATGGGAGAGTAGTTCGACATGGTAATGACGAAATTGTAGAGATAGAATGAAATGGACGTGAGTCCACCCGTGATACTGTGAAGAATAAACACTCAAAATGGACAGTGCCCTCTAATAAATTGATTAACCCCAACATTTCTAGCCTGAATGATGCCAACTGTCCATTTATTACATGATGCGGTTACGGCATATTATATGTCTGTGGTGAGTTTTCTTATGTGAATGGAGTGACCACTAAGTACGAATCACACTCCAGAGGCCTGTTAAGAGAGAGAAGCAGACGACGGTTGCCGTCGTCAATTTGGATGACTCGTGCACGTAGTAAATTCGTGTGAACTAAGAGTCGGAGAAGTGGATTTGAACTGTAGGAGACGAGAGGTACAATCCTGCTGCGACTATTTCTTTCCCAAGTTAGGCTTATGGTAATCACAAACGTGGAACCTGCAGTTTCGCATGTTGTTGTAAAGAAAGAGATAACTCCTACCCCCACCATAATCCTGATTTTATGAAGAGTTGGAGCATCAGGAAGCAGAGCATTGAAACAGGAAGAACTGACGCGAGTTATGAGGACTATAGAGGCAAACGCGCAGCTAGAATACAGTAATTAAACCGTGTAGACAGGTTTACGTGTCAAAAAGCCATATGAATGGGTGCGTGCACGTCATGACGAAGGATGCAAGGCGGAGCAATGTCGAGTTGACTAACCACTGAGAAGGCGCTGGTTGACCTACTTCAGGCCGGATAAATAGAAAGCACATGAGGTAAAGGCCTCAACTGCACGGCAAATGGTGGGGAAAACAGCATTCCTTTTTTCGCGTACATCTGCGTACACATAAGCAAGTGTTGCCTTCGCTCCTTTACACAACACTCGACGCATTCACTTAACACCTCCCTAAAACCATTGACTCCATTGCCACACCTCTAAGTCACTTGATCTTGCGTTGCATCGATGGCATTCGATGGTAATATGGGTAAACACAGCAGACTTACCTTCACTGCGTGCTTGATGGGAACAACATCAGGCTAGACTGAAAGTAACTTGCACGGGAGGAATTTTTGCATGGGTAGTGGGGTGAGACAACTGGCATTTAACAGGTTCATTACTTTAGTTATTACTTCAGTTTATTTATCTTCTGTTATTTATCATGTCACGGACAACTAACCGCCATCCACACTTGCCTTCTAAGGCCTCGTTATGCATCCGAATGAGACTCTCTTCATTGCCGCTAAGAATAGGGAAACGGTGACAGTCACGTGCAGATACCACATTAAGACTGTTTGGGTGAGTGTAACTTGTTATCAGCCTCACTCATAATGGACCTCGACAAACTTTAAATTCACCTGTAATTCCCAAATTTCTCGCCTCTACACCTTAAGTATAATAATTGTCTTTGTTTCTGCTTAGATGGATATGGTGATGGGCTCCAATTCATCTAAGTTTTACAGCGTCTTGAATGATACTATTTCCAACTATACACATATCTATCCCGAATTAGTCAGAATCAGTAACTTAAACCAGAGACATTGTTGGCCCCCGATGATTGTGTATGTCTACTCTAACAGCGGCCTTTCTATTGACATTGCAGCGAACAGTACGGACGAAAATTTCGTGAATTACACAATAGAAGTGAAGAGGAGAGAAGCTGTTGATTACCTCGGATACTTGTATGGTACATGTGAAAGACCTGGTGCCGTCTTCAGGATAGATTGGGGTAAGTCAAACCAGCGGTGATTTTGGTCGCTTAGATTACACAGCTTCACTCCCGACTTTCCTACTGTGTCACTAACTTGACGACATAAATGCTGCTTACCACCTTTCGTCAATGAAAATCTGGTCTCGCCGGGTTCCCCCAACCTCAGTATTTGCCACTCATCCTCTTCCCACCACTTACTGCATTCAAATGCCACTAGTCTCAGCCATCGCCACTAGTGACTAAATGATAGAAAGCAACTGCAAGTGAATCCGCATTTCAGCCACCCACTCCAACTGAGTACTTCCTCTTCCTGCTGTCTTAGGCGAAAATGTTCAGCAATTCTCCCACTTCTCCTCCTCTTCCCCCCTTATCTCTGTCTTTGCTAGTGCACTTCCTGACAGTCGTGAGTTGTCGAAACTCCTGCGTTCATGCATTGTACCGCCTTGACAAAAGCGCGTTCATCTCTTTCTATCATCCTACATCGCTCAAACGACTTCGACTGGGCCGAGTTCAACAACAACAGATAAATTGGAATTTCGTTCATTGATGTTATTGCTTTGTACGGTCATGGTAATGATGATGATCATTTTCATCACAAAGCTTCGCTACCGACTAACGTTTTAACTCCCGCTTAGTGTAGTCAACACATCGTCAGGTCAGGTGCACCCACCTCAACATTTGTCACTTATCTCTTCACATCATCTACAACTCACTTCAACTCTCGACAACAGTGGTGAAACGACGAAAAGCAGCTCAACGGCATTTCCATTGCATCCAGCCCCCCCCCCCCACTTTGCAATGCCTCTCCTAGTTGCCTTAGATGACACGACCTTGTCTCACACTCCCTGTTGAAACGGCCGCTTAGAATTTTTGAGTTCACGGACTTTAGGGTGGATTAAATAGCGCAAGTGTGTATACCACCTCACTAAGCCAACATGTGAAGCTTCGTGGATGTATACTTTTCGTAGTGAATGCTATTAGAGGATAAAGTTGGGTAGAGGACTTGTGCACATGCAATACGTCTCCGGTGCAACGTGACGTTGACGAATGAGCTCATAATGTCGTCAGAACAATGCGTTTCTAGGCGGACAACTTCACATTTCCACTGCGAAAGTCTCATCAGGCTGGGTGTCATCAATCCACAGGCGTCAGGCCGAAAGAGCTGGGCCACAAAATCATCCATCTTTAATCCGCTCAAACATAACCAACAATACGGTCTTGGACGATTTTAGCCGACACACTCATACATTATTCGTGTAACCATCTCTCTAACTGCGTTTCATCAGATCCACTCTCCCATGAACTCCTTCCGCCCTCAGTAGACCAAACGACTTCCGGTTGTGCAGTCAGTAAAACAGGTGAGTAGGTGTCTATTTCCTTTGCACCACTTCGATGCTTCACTTGTCTATCACTCAGGCTGGCCTTAATGCCTCTTTGTCACCATTCTTTTGTGCTGTTAAGCAATTTACCCGTTTTTTCCCTTTCAGCCCCTTATCTTCCTATGCTGACATGCCTGGTGATGTGTAAGTGGCTCTTCCTCTTTTCCCCTCTGGAGTGGTACATAATGTTAACACTTCCTGCCCCTTAACTTTAAACAGTCTTAATCTAATCTTGACGCATCGTCTCCCTACATGCTTCCCGAATTTTATAAAATAAAAATAATATCAGCATGTATTGAAACATCGGGCAAGTTTCGAAGGCTTCTTCTCGTATTGTAACAATTCGCCGAGCATCAGGCCATTGCGTAAGTAGAGGATTATGGACACGTATCTGGTTTAGGGGATGTTTCAATGAAGACTACGTTCGTTAGCAGTTCGTTATTGTTAACGCCCTCAACTATCACCCACTTCTTTTCACGAACCAACCCTCACGCCATTTCGCCACATAAGATTGGTCCAGCTACCCCCGAATGCCCCCCTCGAGGTGTTCTGTTGTGCAAGGTCAAATGGAGCAGTTCGAGAATAAGGCCATGGCATTTCAACTAAGTACCAGGACCTCTCTTAGTCAAACCAACGGAAGACTGATTACCACTTTGTTGGTGCTGCGGCAGAGGTAGCAGCAGTTTCCGTTGAACTCTAGACCTGTGGGGGTGTTTTTACGTGAAAGACTAACTATTCAAGACTGGAGGAGAGGATTTTACTGCTTCGATGTCCTGGCAACTCCACTAGTTTTATAATAGATATTATTCATTGATAGCTAATCTCTCCGTTAAACCTACGCAATTTTGTTGTCTCATCTACTCACTAAATTCTTCTCTTCACATCTAGTGATCACGAACCTAGGCAGCGTCCCATCCTATTGCCTTCTATGTTGACTCTTGCTATTCTTATGAACTGCAGAGCCTGTACATCTTCAGTTAGCCTTTGAAACTAGGAAATTCAAATGACTGAACGCTACCCAGGGACGTGATACTGCAGTTGCGGGAGAAGCGATGAGTTAAATGATGAGTTAGCAGTAAAATGTGTTTAATGGCAAATTCTTACAAAGGGTGCGTCATAGGCGACGGACATGACTATTAAATCGTTTGGAGGCAAGCTAGAACGGAAAGAATGATAATTCACATTTTATTCCTAGTCATTTAAGAGTGTCCTCGACTGTGGCGTGAACGTGGTTTTCCTTCGTTGGCATCGGTGCTGAGGAAGGGAAGGAGACGGCGGTGTACTTCCACTGAGAGGTGGGGATGGAGAGTAAGAACGCGAATAATGATATTGTAGCCTTCCTACTGACGAGTAGCAGGATCCTTTGCCAGAAATTATAGCGGAATCGCTTCTCTAATTGTCACGACTTGACAAGCAAAGGCAATTCACCGGGATGTCGAAATTCTGCTACATCTGGCATCCATCACATTCAGACCACACGGTACTCGGGAAGAAGGCATTGAACAACTGAACGAGATGATGCAGAAACATGTAGTTAAAATCAGTGGGATGCATTGGTGCCTTTTGAATCAACTATTCGGAGTGGATTAGTGTGGAGTGGAGTGACACGCATCACGATATCACCTCATAGCAAATCACGCCCCACGAGTTACACACGAAACCTCAGCAGTTCTCTCAACTAGCGGTGCGATGAAGAATGTGACTATTTGAAGTGTCCTCTCAGGCATTCGCTCAAGTCAACAAGATAACAGTTAGGCCAGCAAGATGAAAGGATTTCTGAAACTTGCTCGGCAGCAGTTAGCTTAGTCTTTGTCCGCGCCCATCCACGACGCGATTAGTTTCGTACGCCAATACGCCTTTGAGGCGCAAATACGTCCCACTTGCCCACCACCGTGGCCATTGACAGTCGTCCTGGCGCCGTCTACAAGGTAGATGTGGGTAGGTCAAAGCAATCCATAGCCCATCAAATATTCTCTAATAGTCTTATAACCAGTAATTCACTCATGCAATTTGGTGATGGATGAAGATCAAGTACCAATGGATTTTTGGCATTCATTGTGTCTGCGTAGTCCATCGGCTCGTTCGTAGTCCTCTAAAGTCACTTGCCACTAGACTCGTAAACTCGCCTTCGCGAGGAGGAAATCTCAATTCCCTAAATACAATCGTCTAAGAAACAGTCGTCCATTGCCTTCAAGTGTAATTTGGGTTTGTTAGAACACTGACAATTGTGTTCTTCATGGTTAATGGTGGACGGGGATTCAGCACTAATCGGCTCCTTCTCGCTGTTTATGTGCAGTCGCTTTGCAGGTGGAATATCCACTGGGGCGAAAATTGGGAATCGGACAATTGTCATTCTATGTGCAGGAAGTGCGAGGATGAGGGATGGGGGCATGTAGGGGAAGGAAGAGAGGGAAGTTGGGGAGAATGGACCAAATTGTGGCGATTGGTCAGTAAGGTAATTGGACTCAAAAGTGAGCAGTGTGGAGGAGGGAGAACACGGCTAGAATCACTCAATTTCAGGTATATCATTAGTGATTTCTGCAAAAGAAAGCAGATTCGTGAGCGGGCCAGTTGGGAGCACGTTCATCATCACTTTCTCCCGCTCCAGTGAATGCCACGCACGTTGACTTTTCCTTAGTAAGGTACCCTTGGCTTTCATCAAAGACCGATACTTTGCTTTCCCTCGTTGAGCGATTATGTGTGCATATCTTGTCCAAAGAGACTGACTGAGCCAGAATAGAATGTAACGAATGATCCACCGATTAATTTAATTGCTCCCACACTCAGAGAGCGTTCTAATCAAATGCCACATACCACATACCACATACAGGGCTCATAAACAACACAAACACCCAATCGTGTTCCTCTTCTCTCAAGTGGTAAGGCTTTTCTTCCTCTTGGTACTTTTTCAGTCTCTGATTGTTACACAGGGGTGCAGATGATTTGTTCTATTCGTCGGAATGGGCCGTGGATTGCTTTCCACACGTATTTTCTTGGCCGCTGCTGTATTTCTTAATAGAGTGTAGGGATACTTGGGTGTTAGTGAATATTAATGGGTGCTACTTCGTTAATGCACTTGTTTGCCATATCAAAAAACCACTAACCGCCTTCCATCACGCACCTAAAAAGCCTCATTTTGCATCCGAATGAGTCCCTCTTCATTGACGCTCAGAATAAGGAAATGATAATAGCAACTTGCAGAGACAACATTAAGAACGGCTAGTGAGCTTACGATGAAGTCTACCTTACTTACGGGGGCGGGCCTCAAGGGTCTTCCAACTTTTCCATTATTATCGCATCTTTTGCCTCTACACCCGAAGTATACAATTAGAGGCTGTGTGCTTGGTCGCGCGGATATAATGGTGGGCTTCGAATCATTCAAGGCTTACAGAATTTCGGGTGGTAGCGTTGAAAACTATACCCACGAGTACCCGGAAACAGTTGGCGTCACTAAGTAATACGTAATGCATTATTGACAAATAATCATATATACTGCTGAGTTTGTGACAGCCCTGAGTCAGTGCGGTTAATCTTTTCTCAGGAAACAATACAAACACCAATTTTGTGAATTTTGCAATAGAGGTGAGGAGGAAACAAGCAGTTGTTTACCTTGGATGCTTGTATGACGTATATGGAAGTCACGGCACAGTCTTCAAGCTTGATTAGGTTAGGTCAAACCAGTCTTCTGGCATTTATTAGGAGTCTAACAACTTGGCCTATCCTTATCTTACTTGTACCTACACTTCATATGATCTCCATGGTTATTCTTTTACCATTTCAGACAATTTCTCTACGGATTTGGCCGTCAAGTCGGGACGCTGAGGGCTCACACGACGTCTCACCACTTATTTCCGAAATTTCCATCAAATAAAGACGGTGCAAATAAACGATTAGGCATTGGTCTGATGATCTTTAGTGAAATAGAAAGGTAAGGGGCTGATTTAAGGGCGTTTTTCTTTGCTCTCGCCCCATTTCTTCCTAAACCACTACTAACTCGCACAGTGGAGGGATAGCAAACTTTCTTTACCCTTACGCTAGTCGGAAACCCCGTTGATTTCCACTGTGAGGTTGGAAGGAATCGTCAATTACTGAATTGACGAGCGTGGTGTTGTTAAGATATCGAAGGCAACTGGGAGGAGAGGTTGAAACTCTTGCCTCATTAACTCTTGAGAACCCCTCTATTCTTCACTCAGAACGCTGTTGATGATGAGACTCGCCGGCGAGCGCTAACAGGCACCAGTAAACGCTACACAAAAGGGAAAAGTCTTTGTTGGAACCAAGGATGCAGCAACATCAAGTAGTGGATGACACAACAATGCCGAAATGTATCCATGTCTAGTGTACAAGAAGTGGGAGAAGGCAATCAAGTGGTGAAAATGAAACCTAGTCTTGAAAAGAAGATCGAAATTGTCGTCTTCCACCAACTTTAGACAAAAAGTGCAATCCGAGGTAGGAGGTCCCCTTAGTGACGATGGGAGATGAGCGACGATGAGTGAAATGAAATAAAGACGCCGCAGTCTGAGCTCCGCAGTCGTGTGGAGAGTAAAAGCTGAAGTATTATTCATCCATCCAATCGGGCATGCCATTCGGAAGAAAATGCGAGATTGAGGTGGACAAGGGGTCTTTGTTTTGATAATACGAGAAAAGTAATGGTTTGAAAGACCTTAAACACATTCAGAGGCGACTTTGCGTATTGGAGTTGCTGGCACATAAAAACTATACGTTGGTTAGCTGCTTTGTCAAAGTCTATTTGTTAAGTTTGCCGCTACATAAGACACCATGTGATGGAGCCGTTGACTTCTCTTCGGCACCAAGGGACATGTTCCAATAAATGAAGAAGAAATGGACGACTTTGTTGCAAGCGCCTTCGCAACGTAACAGTTGCGGCAGCGAATAAACTGATGAGAAAGAGGGCAAGAAAAATCTGAAAAATGGGTTAAGGCTTATGTCAGAGGTAGTTGTCAAGGCATGCGGCTCAAAGATTTAGCATAGAATTCGGAAACTAGTGAGCAGTGGAGATCCTGTTTCATCACTTCAATCTCGCGTGCATAACATCGGCACTTGTGAGGTCATATTGCTTGCAGCGAATGCAACGTCCCATAAATACTCCGGAGAAAGTATTTTGTAAATGGACTGCGAACTGTTTCCAAGCTTCAGATCTACTCACGGATTTGTCTGAGAGTGTCTACATCGCCTCGTTTATGAGGTAATAGTGGGTTGTGCAGCATATAAAATTGCCTCATTGGGCGCCGATCGAACCCGTGAAGACGGCGTGCGAGGCGGTGGTCGGCTATAGCGATATCTAATATCAGTTACATTGCCCTCACAATCAACATCAATCGCCTCTGGCATATGTGTCCGTGAGCGCCTGGTAGTAAAATCCACAGTTGACACTTTGAAACGCGCCCTTATGCACAACATCTGAGACAACTACCTGGTCTTCTAAGAAGCCCCGAAGGTATGCTTGAAGTGCCTCTGGCTCATCCATCCAACCGGCAATTGCAGTTCACCTATCTGGGCATTGGAATATAGAGCAGTGTGCATGCGAAGCAAGATGTAGCTACTCCCACCCTGTGGAACAAATCACCTCATCAATGTGGTTGATGAGTGAGGACTAGAGGGCTGTCGAGTTGGATGGAGGAAAAAGTGCGAACCCCATCGTCCACGTGACCTCGTAGCGATCAGCAAACCATCGATTGCTCCCAACATCTGCAAGTTGTTGCGATGCTGACACCAACACAAAAGTAGAAATGGCCGATTTACTTTACCCAAACTAGCATTCCGCTTTCTCCTTAACCGCGCTAGTCGGAGTCAGCTTCACAATGACAGCCGCAGGCTGCGATAGGTTGGGTGGGCTCTATTTCAATCTCAATGTCCACAATTTTGGGTAAGGAAGTTAAATCGCGCAAATAACATACAAAGCGCCTCTCCTAATGCCAGTAAGAAATGCGATTGCAGAAGGGAAAGCGACTCCTTCAACAGGTTGCACATGAGTACCCTCGTGTTTTAGGGTCTGAGCCTAGGAACTACACACTCCAACTTTCTTACGCACTGTCTTCACTCACGTTCATATGTCCGACTAATTTTGGGAGGTGGGCAGACGTCACCTCTTCAAGCAAGTCCACACAGTGCTGTTTTTATCTCGTAACACAATACTGCGCCACTATTCCGGACAATATCTGACCCCATAAGAACTTCGAGTACGCGAACAGCACCACCCAATGGGTCTGTTGACCACTGCCCCTCAGGCTTCATTGGAATCATCAACGAAGTGCAATTTGGAGTATTTGCAGCCATAATCCTTTTCTCACTACACAAAATTTCATCCTTAATAAGGTTAATCTAATGTAACTTAAGCAAAGTGGTAATGAGAGAAAGAGTTGTAAGGCAAGTGGAGGCGACAGCAGGCCTTTATGGCCAACGCATATTTACTTATTATGCCACTAGTAAACATTAATGCGTGCCTTCCATTTCCACCATGCAGCACGATGGCTTTAGGAGAATCGTTCGAAGTGTACACCTTATAACTTCTATTGTCATCTTCGCCACAGAAATGAGAAATATGCTCGGCGAGACATCGCAGCACTCAATGGAAGCACCCTCGATTTGAAGAATAGCATCGTTCCAACCAATCATATGAGGGTGAACGGACAAAATGACGGCAGAATATGATCTCTCTATGCTTACATCTTGAGTAACTTTATCAAAGAGTATCAAGGCAGAATTTTTTGACAATTCCAGAAGATAAACAGCATAAAATCGCATTCATTCAACGAGGAAGAGGGTAAAGAGAAGGCTAACGAAGATACTGCGCCTGTTTCTACCTGAAATTTCTGATTAGTTTAAACAACATTTTCCTTTAACTCTACCGCAACTAAATATGGTACTTTATCTTCCAACGGGTGGGCAATTGTATTTCGGGATACCTCCTTGACAACCGATTTCCAGGTGTCCCCCGTTTGAGGACACTCGAAGATTAATTTAATGTAAATTCGAGTCCCAAGGTGACTTGGAACGGTGCAAATTTCTGCCGTGCGGACAGGTGCAGCAACAGAGATAGCGTAGCCTCAACGAAATGGGACCACCTGCCAGATGCTCACCCTTATGATTTCGCCGTTTCTTAACCCAACCACTTGTTCTTTGCAAACCCTGCAACAACTAATACACTCCCCTGGTGAACTCAACACATCCTATCCGCTCCGCTCTTCTCCATTTTATTTATAGTAACTTTCCACCTACTACAGTCAAACCATCCGCTACTGGATTCACCTTACCTCCATTCCAACATCTGCTCCCATGTTTCAATTTCTGCAGAAAACCTGCTTCTTGGAAGATTTCCACTAAGTAAACCGGTTTTGGGTGTCTTATACAGTTGGGAATGCGGTGGGACACTGTTGTAATGCGAGATCCACGAAGTAAGAAGTGCAAGCAGGAAGGAAGCCAGTATTCTGCATGGAGTTGGACAAGTTGATGGCTTTGCGTGGCAATGAAGTACTTTCGCGTCCCCCATCTTCCATTTAACTACGTGTACTGTTTCACTGCTTCAGGTTGGTCCAACGATTACACTGCTGCGCATTCTACTCCACACCCCTGTGCACACAATGAGTTACGGAAGGAAAATTGCCACTCTGCTCCGAGGCAGTAGGTGTTAGAGCACTTCACTTTATCTCTTGCTGTCCTACACTACTGCTAAAATACTAGAACTAGCAGCGTCACTTATTAAATGACTGCTATCTTGATCGGTAGGTTTTACTCCTCTGCTTCTCTGTTCTCCTTCAACTCTTCATCTTAATCAACTGGTGGTGGTTAGTCTGTTGGTTACATGTGTACTGCTGACTTAACGAGAGTGCAGAGCTCAGCCTCTTGATGGAGCTCCGGTTGTGCCTCTCATGGACAGAGTCGATCCATCTCATTTTCTTTCACTCTCTTCATTCATTTATCCAGCTTTGTGAAGACGAAAGTGAGAAATAGGAGTGCTAATGTTAATCTGCTTATGTTTATACTCAAAGTGGCAGGTGTGTTAAGCTCAACCAGGTCTTTTTGTTCCCAAACCCCGCTCTAGGCTGCTGTTTAGTCCAAGGAGTATGAGTACGAATTGCCTTCAGCTCCAAGTGGGTTATTGGGAGGTCTTTACTGATACCCGCCTTACTAGATGGTTTGGATGATGAAAGGAAAACGAACTGAAGTAATAGTTTCTTTGCTGTCTAAGTTTGAATAAGCAGTTGGTTGGAGAGAGGGGAGGATGGACGAATAGATGATTTCAGGCAAGAGTCGTAACCAAACATTGCTGAAGAAATGATCAACAAAAGGCTTTCCGACAGGTGCACTGACATCGCAGTGGACGAGGTGAGTGCCGCGATGGAGACATAGGTGGGCGTGGTGCTCGTCTCCACCACTCTATCAGTATCAGAGTCAGGGACGGTAGAGAAATCGATCGCCTTGATTGTCGAGGAGGGTGAAGGGCGACTGAGCTAATGTTCTTACACGCAGATGCACCGCCCGCATACCCTCGACCGTCTGGCATAAGTTCTTCTTGGTCGACTCGGGCGGTTTGTAGGCAAAAGTAGGACAAAATCATGTACTACGTAGTTTCGCATCAGGATTTACCATCGGAATTTTCTTGTCAGACCTTTGTAGAGACGCCTCTGTTCCCATTTGTGGCTATCAAGATACAAACTGAGGGATGAAAATTTATCGTACAACCCAGGGTCACCTAAGTTAAAGAGCACTCTTTGCCATATGCAGAATAATGGAGGATGCTTTTAAAAACCGAATCTAAATGAAGTCATCGATAGCGAGGAGGGGTCACGCCATGCCAATGGAAATTAATAGCGAACAAAAGGAGAATTTTACCGACAGAGTGATTTAGTGTCGCCGCATGGTTGGAGATTAGCAAACACACTTATAATCAACTGACTTCGAGGAAGTGGTTTTGGGAGTTTGTGGAGGAATAAAGTTGGGGAGAGTGGAGTGAAAGGGGTATTGAAAGGTGCTTTTATAAGGGGAGAGAGGAGATGGAGAAAGCGGTGTATTAATAAGTGGTAAGTGAAGGTCGATGTAAATTAGAGTGTTGTTTTCAGCAATGTAGTCCGTTGAAATGGTCAAATGAGAGGAAGAACTGGAGACCAATGGAGGGTAGGTGGTGTTCCACGATTACCAGTGGACAGGATACTTATTATTAGCATGTAATATGCCACGTGCAAACACACACTCATCTCAGCAACGAAGATGAGTGACATTTAACAAGGTAGGGTTGGCATAAGTTTAATAAATATTGACACGAGAAATTATCGGATAGGTAGCTAACGTTAAGTAAACTGATGTTAAGTATTCATTGAATAATAGATAGAGACAGAATTGCTGCCGTCACTTAGCAGGCATTCTAAATCGTTGGGAGAGGAGAGAAGAGTTTGAAATCGTTGTAGTGAATCAGAGGTGCTAGTGGATTGGGCGGTTGTCTAATAATTACTTTACTGACAAATGTGCTGATGGGCGTGGAACTTATACTAAGAGGGAGAATTAGAAAGGTCCTTAGGTCTTGTTGTGTTCGAAGTTTCTCACTTATTCTACGATCCCAGTTGGAACGGACTGCCGTATTGTTTGGCGAGAATTTGTGTTCATCTTGAGAGCTTTTCCTCTGAGACGTATTATTGCCTGTTCTGATCCCCTTCCTTCGCCTCAGGTGACAATTCAATCACATCGTCTTGCTGCTCTGCATCGCCGGTCAGTTGGTCATGGATGAGAGGATGACGAAGCTAAAACAAGTCTGCCGACAGTTTTCGCGCAGTCTCGGTGTCGTCTGCCACAGTGAAGGCGGTGACATGCGAGTCATTCAGTGCGAGGTAGCGAAGGAAACTGAGGACGGATGTATGGGCAAGCGTGAGAGGCATTTGACAGCTAACGGTATGTAACAGGTAGCTCACTTTGTGATTGTGGACGAAGGAATCTACTCAAAGTGGGAGATGTCAGAGCAGCCTCGGGAAAAGTCTTTTCTACACTTGCAAAAGCACCTGTTCACTGAGTATTCACCGTGTGTACATGAAAGCGTAGGTGGGTGCGAGGCTCTGAGCCAAGTTCCAAATGGCGTGATAGACAGGAAGAGGATGTCGATCACACAATCACAAACGCTTCCATCCTCGTACATTCGTGGAATGAGTTGAGGTCATCTCAGCCTGTGCTGTCTGGTCAGTTGTCAGGCGATCACAGTCCTCAGGTTGACAAGTTACAAAGCTCAATCGAAAGTGATCTACTTCGGCAATTGTCGCATGCGTGTTTTCGCAAGCATCCTCTTCTACTCCTGCCGATTGCACTCAGCACTAGTTTCCCAGGTGGGGAAATTTTGAGAACTCGACGGTTAATCTGCCACAAAATTAAACGTCTGACTGACGCAAGAACTTGCTTAGTGGACGATGTCCTATGCTCACTCCTGCAAACCTACGCCAAGTGCGTGAACGGTTTGCATCACCTGCAACCAAAACTCTCGACAAACTGCAACAATGCACGCGTTGATGGACTCTGAGCCCCCTCAAACGTGGGCGAATGGGTGGACGCGACACAAATTGCTCCTACACCGCACTCTGCAGGGCAGTTCTTCAAAGGTGAAGAACCACCGTGTCAACGCATTGTTAACTGCCTCCCGAAAACCAATAGCCGCATTTCACTAAGTGTCTTCAGTAATTGCCCAATTCCGGCTCCTCCTCCTCCTCTCCACATACGATCACGAAGTCGTGAAGCCGAGTTTCTTGCCTGGCAGCCACGACGAGACTGCCTATTTTGAGAGACGCATTGAGTCGAGAATGTGGTTGCCTCATGTGCGTGATGGCGGAGTGAAGGAGGCGGAAGGGACAAAGTGGAGATATTCGTCGAACTTAAAGGAGAGTAAACACAGTCTTTCTGTCAACCTGAAAACGAGGCTATGAAGAAGGGACCGACCGAATGCTTAATGATGTTAACCTGCTCAAGGCCCCATAGCAAAAGGACTTCTCCTTTTCGAAAAGGCACCATCACCGGCGCAGATGTATCACTAGCTTTATGCACGCCTCAGTCTTCCAAGTCTACACGCATGCAATGTGCTCGGCAGAGCAGTTTGGTAGGCACGACGAGACAGCCCACTGCAATAAGCGTATTGTGTCGAGAATGTGACCGAATCACGACTCATACTGCAATTCAGCACATTGGGTCCTCTGTCAACACTGTTTCAAATGTACTTGTCTGTTGTCTCCACTCTTGACCATGCAGTGACAAGCGGAGTTTCGATCGAGAAGACGTTAGCCGTGAAAGAAACTCATCAACTGACTGCTGGAAGCTGACGGCTGGTCTCAACTTCCTCATCATTTCCACCACGCAACCACCTCATTTCAACGCTTTTCGTGATTTTGCGCCATGTAAAATCATTTCTTCCCTTGATGTGTAATTGCGTATTACTTGGTGCTACAAATGACAAGCGTGGAGAGAGAAAGGGGGAAAATGTGAGGCAGGAGTTGGAGGAAGGGGAGAATCTGAAGCTGGAGAGGGAACAGGGGGAATTCCACGGCATGAGAAGATTCACCTCAACTGTCCAAGGCGGCTGCTGGATTGCGAGTGTGTGCCTAGAGTGGGGGATGTTTGGACATGAAACCATGTCTTCTTACCTAACGCGTCGTCTCACCCGCCCGTCTCCTTGCACCCAGACGGTATTGATTGATGATGCTCTTCCTCAGAGCGTCAAAATTCTTTCTGTGAAGTCTACAAGATTTGCGCCATCTGCATAGAGGCTATTCAAATCAGATTGCATGCAGTAGTAGAAGCAACAACAGCTGTATTTCGAAGAGTCTGTGAAGAAGTACTACTACTACTACATCGCGTTATCTCGCCTATTTCCTCTTCATCGTCCTCGTCGTCGTAATTGGCCATAGAGGCGAGGTTTGAGCTGGACGTGGTTTCAGAGCTGATCGCATGACGATAAAGGCGAGTTGTTTTAATCAGTGTCCGCACTGTAGGACTGAAGAATGCTTCGCCAGAAGTTATCGTTTTTCAAAGGTGACAGTTTCTCTAATTCAGCAAGTATTGGACTGTCCGCGCTTTCCATCCAGTTGTCGGGGGCGACCCTTTCTCACTGTGAAGGTATGCGACAATTGGTCCAAGCAGATTGTCCGAGTTTGCCAGCGCGTTTTGCAGGAAGTCTAACTGATTGCTGTCTACTTCATTGTATTATGACAAGCGTCACTGAACTCCATAGATTTCAAGATGAACATAAATTCTCGCCAAGCAATACGGCGGTCCGTTCCGACAGTAATCTTAGGGTAAATGGAGAACTTCGAACACAACAAGACCTAAGGACGGTTCTAATTCTCCCTCTTAGTATAGGTTCCACGCCTATGAGCACACTTTTCATAGCATAATTACCAGATAACCACCTAATCCACTAGCACTCCTGATTCTCTACAACGATTTCAAACTATACTCTCCTCTTCCAACAATTTGTATTGCTCTTCAAAGCAACGGCAGCTAACCTGTTTCCACCTGCTGTCTAAGGAGAACTTAACACTAGTTATATTGACAACTCTGCTGGGGCACTCATCTTCGTTGCTGAGATGAGTGTGTGTTCACACGTGGCATATTCTATGTTGCATGAGACTAATTTCCTCCCTCAAAGGCATGTTCGTACACCTCCGCAACACTGTTCCATGCAGCATGACAATAAATAACCTGTCCACTGGTACTCGTAGAACACCACTTACACTCTACTGGTCTCCAGTTCTTCCTACCGGAGCTCAGGACAACATTCCTCCTCCCCCTGGACCATACAACAGGCAACATTGCGGAAAATAATTCTCTAATTAGCATTAGCCTTCACTTATTGCATATTGTTACACCTTCCCTCCCCCTTCTCTCTCCACTCATAAGAAAGCATTTTAGCCCCACTTTCAACCCGCTCTCCGCGACTTGACTCCTCCAAAAGCACTCCAGGCCGCTTGCCCTCAGTCGGTTGACTTTAATTATGATTGCCAATCTCCAACCGTGCAAAAGTACCAAATCACTGTGTTGGTGGAACTCCCCTTTAGTTCTGAATATGGCAAATAGTGAACTCCAGCAGGCAAAAGACACTATTTAAATTAGGGGACTCACGATTGTAAAATAAATTCTCATTCCTCAGTTTATATCCTAATAGCCACAAGGGGAAAAAGAGGCGTCTCTACAAAGGTCTGACAGACAAATTCCAATGGCAAATGTTTGTGCGAAAAATCGTGTGACCTAGGTTTGTCATATTTTGCCTACAATCTGCGAAAGTCGACTAACTGGAGCGAATGCAAGACGGTCGAGGGCCTGCCGACGGTGCAGCCGCGTGTACAAACACTGGCTCCATCGCCCCTTTACCCTCCTCGACGATCAACGCGATAAGTTTCTCTATTGTTCTGATTCTGGCGCCGGTCTGGTGGTGGAGACGAGCTCCACGCTCATCTAAGTCTTCTTCGCCACATTCATCACGTTTACTGCGATAGCATAAAACCCGTCGGTTAGTCTTTTGTCGATGGTCTCTTCAGCAATGTTCACTTGCGGCTCGAGGCCATGCAGGTACCATGTTGATAGGTATCTACTTTTCAGCGTATTATGGAATGGTCGCTCAGTTGCTATGTTAACAAAAGCCTTGACAACACCTTGTTAGCCCCAGTTCCAATTAAGATTTTCAATGTTATATGACTTTTGTTTGCTTCTCGCACTCGGTGACCAGGACGAGAGGCATCCCCTGTCCGCCGACCCACTCGATGTCGGAGCGATTGTGCTCACTCACCATACTTGTAGGACTAAAGTACTCCATCTTTATTACATGAGAAAAGTTGATAAGAGGGGAGTGCGCGGGCCAAAAACTGTCCACATCTCATGAAGACAGACCAAGACCAAGAAAAATGTATCTAGCAAATAGAACTGAGGACAGGCGAGCAACCCATCCTAATCCGATTGGCCTCAGCAGCTGTAGTTGACAGCTGCTTCTGTTCAGCATGACATGAAGCACCTCGTCGTCCGAGGAAAGATTTCCCAAACTAACAAAAGACCTCTTCTTATAAAAGCATATATTCATACCCGCATACTTTTTGTAATACATCATGCAAACCATCACTGCCCAACAAAGATATCATAGGAGACTTGGATGGCATATTTGCTCCCTTTTCTGAGGAGCAAAACAAAGCCTTCGGAAAACTGGGCAAAAAGACCTGGAACTATACTTTACCAGCGCAACCTGACTCAAATAGTCCTCGACTGCCTAACTAATGAGCTTCGACGACAAGGGGCACAAGTCCGCTCACTAAACTACTTGTTCTTGCCTTCCCACCTACTTTCCACTACAGTCCCACGCATTATTACGTGTCACCTATAGAAATGGGGAATTTATCACGAAAAATCATGCTCAATGAATGCCAAGTAACGAGGATAGGCAATCAGACACTCACAACTAAAACACTGTCTCTGCTGAGCGCGAGTATCACTTGTGGCTATGCCTGTCTGCCCAGAAAAGAAAAGGCGACATTCAGCACCGCTTCAGTGAAACCCTGCAGTCGAGCATTAGAGTATGCTGCGGCTACCTTCGGAAGGACTATATTCACGGCCCCTAATAAGTCTATCAACTTATTCCCCGTTTCCTTATTCATTGCATTTATGCCCATCTTACCTTGCTCAATGCTCCCCATGAAATGTCAAGAGCAGAAATTGTACAAATGAGTTGGCCAGAAAAATTTCCTTGGCGAAAGGTTTATTGCATGCAAAGAAGACTTGAATGAATCAGCTCTGCAGGTTGAAAGATAGTGAGAAGAGTAGTGGGGAGTGAGACAATAATTGAGACTTGAATTGAAATAACTTCATAAGAAGCCATCTTGACGCAGGCAAAAACCTATGCGAAACAGTCATCCACGCAGGACATGCCTAAAGCTGCTCCTTTCCCGTGGAATAACAATTTAGCCCGACACTATTTGTGCGGGGTCTAGAGCGATGCTTCAGACAGCCGGTGAAGTGACAAGAGAAAAATCAATACTCGCAAACAATTGAACCGTTGGCCTACGATTTATTGATTAGCATTTTCAAAAATATTCTTCCAACGATCGTCAATGCACGTTCTTCCCGGAGCAAGTCGGAGTCTCGTGACCGACAAGAAGAAGTCGTCACGCCGTCGTCGAAGAAGCAGATGGGTCTCCTGCGAAGGAGGAGGGCTTCTACTTCCAATTTCGATAACCTCCTTAATCACCATGACCGGTTGAAGAGCAAAGTGCTTGACATATCAGAGGGGAAAATCACAGAAGTTGCCCCTGGCGTTGTCACCACCTAGGAAACTACTGTTAAGGCAGTAGAACACTGTCGAAAAACAAAAGCCTCTCATATCCCCACAAAAGCCTCTTTGGGCGTTTTCAAACTGCGAATTGTGACCATCTGGCCACGTGATAATTTCACATCCGAAGGGCCCGTTCAGGCGGGCGAAAGGACTGAGTGTAAAGCCACACAAGACCTAAATGTGAAGAGCTGTGGAAGCAGCAGCAAGTGCATTGGCACACAGTGTGTAGAATATAAAAGGCGTCATGAAATATCATAGCATAACATGATGAAAAGTGCGCCCACTTAATAGGAGTTCCTCAAAACGGAGGGGGATAACATGCCGAAGATAAAAACTGGTGTTGCAACTGTAGAACACACAAGCACTCACAAAGCCAGCGCCCCAACGACAATGGCAGGGTGGGGGATTTGCGCGGGGGCCAGTTGCTCCACGAAAAGAACTTGACCGGATCGCGTCACTAAGAAAGGACGGCCACAACTGGCGATGCAATCCACCCAGGCGTAGACACATGGAAACACGTGATAGACTAGTTCGACGAGAGGAATATACCCACATTGAAGAAATGCTGCAGGAAACAACAAGACAATTGTTAAAGGAAGTAGAAGGTTTAAAATTAGAACAAGATGCCCAAACGGATGCAAACAAGCTAAGTACATGCCTTGAGCATGAAAGTAAGAAAGAGACAGGACGAAGTGATACAGCTTCGAATGAAATTGCTATCAACCAAAACCAACAACATATTCAATGCAAGGACAATCACTCGTACACACAAGAGAGTCCGACATTGAAGTCATCAGAAGAGGAAGAGAAATAATATTTGTTAAATAGGTGAGAAGAGTCACACATGATAAAACGTTGACATCTAATGAGAAAGACAAATAACTTGACAAAATTGTTTTTTCCGTAGTCGAAAGACGAAAAACACGCAAGGAAAGTAACCATTGGTCCAAAGGTGAACCATTGATTGGTTGACTACTTCCTCATCAGTACGATCAACGTCAAATGCACTGTATTGTTTTTATATATTATTATTCCTAATCTAATAGACACTATCACTTGAGGCTAGGGTTCACTTGAATGGGAAAAAAGTTAAATACTACCATTTCAGATTACAAGAAACGCATCAGTATCTCGGGGTTTACTTAGGTAACTGAACTGAAAGACTGTGTGCTCACTACCCGACACATTGGCATTTTTCTAATGATTCAATGCCCTCGGCGATATCTGTGTTAACCAACTAAGTTAACAGTAACTAAGGCCAACTAGGTTTAATCTGAGACGAGTTTACAGGCGAAAGGCAAATGTCCGCTCGTATAAATACATGCTCTGTCCGCCTACAAAATCGACTGCAGAAGCAGAGAAGGATAATCAACAAAATAGGCATGCTTGACGAATACTAAGTAACAATGATAAGCAATTAAAAATTTGTAAGATACCACACTCACTCCGGCGACCGAAGGTAAAAAGTAGTTACTGACGTTCACTGAAATGCACACTAACACAAACACAGCTGCCGGCGCTCCACTAAAACAAAATGTGAATATAGTGTTAATTCCCAACCACTTCAGGGCCCCCTCCTATAATCATATTATAAACCGTTTGCTGTATTGCATAAAATAAATTAGATACGCTATAAGTGACGATTTTAGCGTTGACGATAAGCTGTATGGGTTGATACATATTTAACTATTTGTCGTAATCATACCAATCGTAACGTGCTCCATTATATTGTTTAAATTTTTGGAATATGGGCATGTGTTTGAATATAGAATAATGTGTGTTGAACACGAAGGCTCAATATTGAATGCGCACAGGGCAGCAAAATTGAGGTAATCTGCCCAATGCGAGAAGGCGAATGAGAGAATGTGGAAAGGTAAAATTTAAGAGAGTAAGCAAAATTGGCTCTGAAAGATGCTTTTACGACGAGAGAGAGGAGAGGGAAGACGGTGGTGTAAGGAGCCTTGACAAAGGAGGCGTTAGAAGAGCCGGTTTTTTCAAGAGCGTTGTATTCAGCAGTGTAGCCTGACGAAGCGGTCACCTGAGAAGGGGATTGGTGTTCTGCGCTCATATAGAAAGGACTATAGAAGTAGGGCGCAAATTGTGACCTACGATGGCCAATGGGCAGGTTAGTTTTTTATGCTAGATAGAATGGCGTTGAGGTGAGTAAGTTAGTTTACAAGACCATAGAATATGCCTCATACAATTCTATAATCATCTCAGCAACGTTACCAAAGCCATTGAGCTAGGTGGGAAGGGCATAGATTCAATAAATAATGACTTGAGAAATAATGTGATCAACTTATAGGCGGCAGGAAGGATAGCCAAGAAACATTGGACAATAGAGAAGAACAGTTTTGTGTCGATTTCACCAAATGAGAGATGGAGGTAGTGGGAATGAAGAGAGAGTTCTACGATTGTTTTAGTGGGTCGGGGGTTGTTGGGGATTTTGTGACTGGATATATTTGTGTACGGTCGATGCTGCGATTGCGTTCACAGTCTCTGAAGTGAACGGGCTAGTTTAGAATTGTTTAGTTGCCTATGATGGTCACTAAGTATTCATCATAAATGCTATTTGATGACAAATCATCGCGGACTCTGTCGGTGACATGTAATGATGCGTGAGGCTGTGGTGTTAAGTTGGTTGGAAGGTAAGAAAAAGTAGTTTGGTGGGTGGACTTGTACCTCTTGTCGCCTATGATCATTAGTCAGACAGTTGCCACTTTCATTGCGGGCAAACTAGGAGCAATTAAGTGTTCATGCTGGCAAAGAACCCCTCAAGGCCTATTTGCTAATTCATACGCGAGATTTTACTTGCACCCCAGAAAAGAAGGCGTACTTGCTACTTAAGTCTCATATGTTCCCCTTTTTTGGCTCTTGGATGTCTGTGACGAATTGTAAAATGATTCTTAGTAGCTATTAGTCGGCTTAGATGCCAGGATGTTTCCCTTTGTATTAATAAGCCATTGTACAGTTTGGGCAATCTCGGAAGAACGCAGAGCGTACCTTGCGATGAAGTGTAGGCGACGCCGAAATAGACTCGTAGTAGCTATATTGTTGCATAAATGTGGTCCTTCAGTTAACGTTGACGTACGATTCGGCCAAAAGATGGCTCGGAAGGTAGTGTTCTGTCGTTTGTATGATACGTGTACACGGTCACTTTCAAAGCGTTAATTCTGTCCGGAAAAATATGTTCACATGATGAATGCTACGACGTGTGCTACTATTCGTGTGACTTGTGCCCTTCTCCCAGATTATCAAACCACCGGTGATATTATTGTGCATGAGGCACTTTGGCATTTCATGCCTGATGGTGTGGCTCTGATGCGAATGGCTTCCCTATATGATAAAATAGAAAGCCACTAAAACGTTGATATTCTTGTTGTTGTTGTTTACCTTTTTAGTTCTTGAAGAGAAGAAGATACCGTTGATGCATGCAACACTAATTGATCAACGCGGAGGCAGTGTGGAAGTATTGATGACGAAGTTATGCCTAGATGGCGATGGGGAGACTGGTAAGGCACCGCCAAAAAGAGGGGAGCAATCAAAAAGTGGCACATGAGGAAAGTGAAGAAAGCCCTACGTTAGGGGATTACCTGACTGAAATTGGAAGAATGCAGTGAAGCCCGATGAAAGTGCGTCTCAGACGAACCATAGAATTGGTGATATTACTACTAATAAAGCCACAGGTACCCGATGGAAGAGAAAGAAAAATCTGAAGAAGTGGAAGAGTTTTATGGTTAGCATATCAACAAACTGATCTATGAACATGAACTGTTGGTTACTTGGTAGCCCTATTACCTGCATTAGCGTGAATAAAGCGGTGTTCTATTGGAAGACGATGGATACCTATTACATCTGCCTCTTCCTCCTGAAGCAACAAAACACCCTCGTTAATTTTCACTTCCGCTGTAAAATAGGGAAAGTCATTGCGGTTCAATGCCCAAGAATTTGACACCAACTTCTATTAATGCTTCAAAGGAATGCATATCAATGGCTTACAGATGGGTCTGTAGATACTTTTGCCGGCGGTGGCTCGTAACGCGTTGGACTGGCGTCTATGTAGAGGAGACACATTTTTAGTCAATGGTCACTAGTAACCCATTGCACCACACTACTGGGGAGGACTACGTTGACCTGAAGATGAAGTGAACGCTCACAAATTTGCTCGAGTGCTTCTTCTACGAACTCGGAGTCCTCTTCCTCAGAATCCTCTTCCCATGGTAATGTCCCCAATTGTAATTCGTCCTCTCCTTCTGCCTCTGTTTCTTTTAATTCCGTGAATTGAGTTTCAGTTCCACATTCTATCTCTGATAACGAATCTTTCCCGCTTAGTCCTCCTTCCGCTTCTTCCACTCGTCTTCCTCCTTTTTCTCCGTCCCCGTCCCTGTCTCCGCCTCAACCCACCACTCGTCACACTCGGTCTCGACCCTTGCCAAAGCCATTGACTGACTCGGTCTTACTTCTCAGCCCAATCTCCATTTGTGTCGACACTTCCACCTTCAACCTCAATTCGACATCTTTCTCCACTACTTCGTCTTCCTCATTTACTCCACCCACAGTAGGTAAGGCGGCGTAGTGTATATCGGACGACGCCTTAGGTGGCTCATATTGCTAACATTAGCTGTAGCAAGACTTTCAACCCTGTCTTTGTTCAAAAGAGGGCCTCTCTCTTTCTCCCTCGGCCGCTTCCAAGAAGCACTGTTGACTTCTACCACTTCCGGCAGTGGCGAATAAGCACTCTTGCGAGTGGGCGGATGCTGCACTGACTGAGATTGCCTCGACCAGAAGGCAACTTGGCTGGTCTCACAGTCCGTGCAATCGCCTTCACTCGTAAGGAGGTAAGTATCTGAGTCTGCACACAGATAAAAAAGAGGCAAATTAAATGGCCCAGAGGAATGGAGGAGGATGGCGAGCTTAACGCCTGTTAGCATACTGCTTATAAAAGTTAGCAAACATAAAGACTAACCACAGTTCTCCTCGTCACGAGAACATAGTTTACACTTCATGATTGTAGCCATGGGGCTCAATGGCACGGATATTGTGCTTCTGCCAAGCCTCTCAACGTCACATTCAACGGATGCTGACCCCGGCGCTGAAGAGAAGTCCGTCGGCCTGGATAGATGACTCTTCACTGCAATAGTAAACAAAAGTTCATATTAATAGATCGGTTTGTTGATATGTTAACAAGAAAACCCTCGCACTCGAACTTTTGCCACTTGTTTTATATTGTTTTATATTTCATTACTTCACTTGCATACTTGATTATCTGTAGTTTGTGCTGAGGCTACCATCACTGTTCCTTTATTTGATTGCGGTTTTATCGTTAAGTGAAGCAATAATAAGTCAAATGTTTACTATTTTAGGTTAGATGTTTGCCCGCTTTAATTGTTGAATGCAAAAAAAATAGTAAGCGACGTCTAGTCTTCTTGACACTAGGGCATATTTTCGCACACTTCGTCCGCTTTGCCGTCAGTGATTGAGTTGCAACTGGAATTTCTTCATGATTTACCTCACTTGATCATCTCTGGTTCATGCTGAGGTTACATTCACCATTTTTTACACTTTTAAGTGCTTGTATCGTGCATCTAAGCTCCTTGGGCTTAAGCCGAAACCATTGCACCACTGCAGGCCCTCGACCGTCTTGCAGACGCTTTTGTTGATAGACCTCCGCAGTTTGTAAGCAAAAATAGGGCCAATTCATATCCTGCGAACTGTAGCATAAGGATTCACCTTCAGAATTTGCGTGTCATATCTTCGCAAAGGCCTGTGGGGTTTCAATCGAGAAGACTTCGGCCGTGAATGAAACTCGTCAAGCGACTTCCAGTCACAGTTGACCAGTAATCTCGTCAGAGGACAGACTGATGGAAGATGGCGGCAGGTCCCCAGTCTCCTCAATCTCGAGTGCGGCTATTCTGGCAGCCTGAGTTGCAGTCGAAAGAAGCTGATCGACGTTTGGGACTAATTTAAGGCTCCGTCACACGGCTTCCGTCAGTTAAACCAAGCGAGCGCTGCAAGTGGCCTTTATTAGTCCGTCCTATCATGCTCAAATTTGTGCTTGATAGTGCGAATCTGCCAGCTGAATGAGAGTCGCATAAGCAGAGAGATCACTGGCTGTATAGTCTCCATTTCACTATTACTGCCTCGACGTACAAGTGGCGATTTCCCTCTGTATCAAAGACGTCGGAAAACAAGTTTTTATTGAGGGCCACAATCGGGAAGGAAATTCGCGGCCGACTTTCTGTGCCAAAGAGACGTAAAATGCTCAGTGGTGAGAGTGTTGGGCGGTCAAGCTTTCCTCCTCTGCCGAAGAGAATCTCATGTCGGTGTGTCAAGCGCCTACATCAAGGCAGTCATGTTGAGGTGGTGTATTTTTGGCACTAACTCCTAGCCTTCGACTGCCTCTCTGAAACTGGGATGGGTACCTTCAAAGCTGACATGTGCTACCCTTCAATCCACCTCCCTTCCAGCAGTCTTGAGGCAGACTTCATTAAAATTACTGTTGACAACCACATGCTATAAACACCAACATCAGGCAACCAATGCGACTCGTGGGATTCTTCGGCTTCGCATCAGACTAACCGTCTTCCTAGCTGTCGCTGCGACACTATCGTCTTTAACTCATTTTCTTTGGGAAATAACTGGACGTCAAACAAGAAGGCACCAAACACAGTACAGGTACTGTTCGCAATTTCAAGAATAAGAACTGACTGTCAGGGTCTGGGTGTGTTCCGACTGCAATCGGTTTCGTCCGCTTTCACTTGGAATTAGAAGGAGGACACCGTTCAACTCGTCTTGTCTGGCTGCTCCTCACTGCCGCACAAACAATGGAAAATGGACGACATGGCTTCTTCCTGCAAATCTGCTTCAGGTAGCATTTCCGCTACACGAAGCAGAAACTGCAGCACCTATTTGGTCGAATTGGGAGAAGTCTTGTGACAGAGCCCTAAGTAGGCCCGCAAATGGGGCAGTTTCTTTCGACTGCACCTAGAACTGTCTAGACGAGCAGGCACTTGACGTTGCAGAGAATGGATAGCAGTCGTCCTCTTTGGGTGGTTAGTCGCCTACGAGCTCAAATCTCAACTGTGACTGGATGTCGGTTGATTGATTTGAGAATGGACCGATTCATGAACTTGTGAGAGCGGAGGTTGTGGAAAGATATCATGTCGGCGAAGCGCGATTGAAGTCATTATTGCCCACATGGTAGACTGTGAAATAGAAGGCATCTGGCATTTTTGTATATGAGAGTAGATAAGTATGTTCATATAAGGGAATATTAGTTTTTCTGAATGCATTTTCTTAGACCTATTTTGAGGATGTGGAAAAGTTGGCAGGCTTCATTAGTCGTAGAAGTGGATAGTTGTTGGGGTTTGGACGTGCCAACGGTTAGGTTTGTATGAAACAGCGAGGCCACTGATCCGGGGTTGTGATCCTCTCTTCCCGGCAGTGCTATTTGACTACGGAGGCTCATAGTGAACGCTTTGTAGTCAGCAGTTTTCTTGTCACTTATTGGTTTACTTGGAGTGAGAGAAGCCGACGTACCCAGTTAGTGGAGGGAGTTAAAATGCAGTCGGCGTGTGAGTGGATTTGCTTTGGCAGTGGTGTATGCGGGCTGACTGACTGTGGGTGAGTGAGTGAGTGAGCGGCTTGTAGGTTGACTTGAAGGTCCAGATTTTTGCAGCCGTTAACGTAAAATCCCCTTCATAGGAGTACTAATTGTCTCTGTCTTCTCATGGAACGCCTCGTCGAAGATTTTGTCATTGAGGTGACGCACAATCAGTGAGGTACTCACATTGGTGACTTGCATCGTCTAGGTTGACGACGGTTTGATTTTGGTGGAAGAAGACAAAGTTGCCCAATGGGCACGCCGAATGCTTACCAGTCAACAGGTCAAATTTTCTGACATGACAAGTTATTCTGAAGGTCGGGTTGGCGAGGGTAGCGATGATGGTACTTGTCTCCACGTGACATTTTGGAAAATTGAAACAGTAATCTGAGCTGAATGGCGTTGATATCTGGACGTTAGTATTTGGTGTTCGTCGATTTTCACATTGGCGATTTGTTGTTGGAGAGCACAGAGCGTGAGCTTGCCGATGAGGCGGCTTCGAGCTTAACGTTGCAACTGGCTCACCAGTAAAACCGCGGCTGCTATAGGTCCACACAGTGGTGCGTGTTGGTTGGCCTGAAAACCCAGATAGTTCAGGACTACCAGATGACAGGCGGTTCGCTCCACTTGCTTCAGGAAGGCCGTGCGACGCAACGGCGGCCGGGACGCACGTGACTGCTGATCGCCACCTAATTTGGTGGCTATGTCTTCCAGACCTGGCGCAAGGAGAGTGATGCAAGAGGAATCGGTCTAGATAAAGCAAGTCTTCAAACCGCAAACTCTACGGCTTCTTTTCTACACAACTCCTGTTAACATTAACTGTCTCCCGTTCTCTTCCCACCTCTTTGATATCGGACATTGAAGTCTTTGCTGTGCTGCCCCCAAACAAGGCCAGACGTTCGTTATGATAGTGAGAAAATTAATCAACACATTCTTCCTTTTCTACACCGGCATTAGTGAACACAAGGCAAGAGACCTCGCACCTCATCAGGCCTCAATAGTTAACGAAACCGTCCTTGGAGGGTATTCAGCATTACAAGGGCGTTAATGTTAGTCGAGTGATTAAACAACTTCAAATGACTAAAACACTTCTCAAAGGGAAGAGACAAAAAAATGTCAAGAAACACCGCAACGAGAGCGTACGATGGGAGAATAGTGAAGGTGAAAAACACACAAATCTCGCAAACTTTTCCTCATTATGAAACGATTCACCAAAACCACGTATTAGAGAGCGCAGGGAGACGAGGAACAAGTCGCCACGCATTCGGACACCACCGACCAACTAATGCTAATACTGCGCAGCGTACCTTATTTCATGAAACTTCTCAACGACTCTCACTCAAGTCTCCTTATATGAAGTGATCGGCTGATCGCAAATGCTCGTGGCGTGGAAAAGAGGTGGACAAAGTTCACAAGGATAAAACCCTGCAATAATTGTGGAAAGTGGCTGATAACTGCCTAGCGAGGGCTTTGTCGCAAACACAAAACAAAGAGCACCTCCAAACAGATGCCCCTTGATTCCACGATAGACAGTTACTTTCATCTCACACCTGAATAACACAGAACACCTGACACAAACGAATGATTCCAGGATTAATAACAACGCAACAGAATAATCAAAAGGATATTTACATCAAAATCACACGAAATGATAACGGCGGGCGACTTACTGGGTGGATCTGTCATGGTGATTCTGCGATGATGTGGATAGCTAATCGCGGAAAATTGAGGTTTCAGTGTGGTGAGTAGATATGAAGCAATTTTAGCCTCAGAACTCGACAGTGCCTGCAGTAGACTAGACTTCCCAGCATTCGGAAGTCCGATAAGGCCGATGTCTGACGTTAGCCGAAGAATGTGAATTACGCGGCAGTTACACCTATAGATCCAACACGAGAGATCGAGCCTCCCCGGACACCCGATGTAATTGGTGACGAGCGAGCCGTACACACCGCCTTGGGCAACAGGAATGCGTTGATCGTGTCTGTCGAGATCACCTACCAATCTGGTTGGCTCGATCGGATTACTAACGTAGAATGAAATGCCAAATGGCACGGCGGCGTCAATATCAGTTGCCTTGACGCCTAAGAAAACATTGCATCGATAACTGCACGGGTAGCTATAGCTAGCCTAAGCAAAAAAGGAGAGGGATATTAGTCTTAGAATGGCTTCCTACGATAAACCGTATCTTCGGATTCTGCGTGACAATATCGGTAAGGGTATGTGCGTCAACGCTGCGTAGGTAAACGCTCCGACCGTTGCCACCTTCACCACGGACTTCATTTAAATGCGGAGACGATCGACAAACTGCCGGATGCACAAGAATAGCGACGTCCAATCATAAGTGTCAGTCTAACACCGTCAAGGAGACATTTGCGAATAAAGTGGAATATAGGATGGAGAACGACGGAGCGTTGTTACTGTGGTAAATATGGCCTAAAAACCATGGACGACACGTTGTATTGTCAGGTTCTGTGTTGTGACTTAAGCCCATGACCAATGCACAAATTAGCGAGTGCAAGATGCGGCGTGTAATACTCATGGCATTTAACGCGAACGGATAATTCAATATTTGGTGAAGAGAACTTGATGTGCTCTTCGATAGTCTTTCAGAGGAGATTGACGTTTGAAGCTCCTGTACTGGCTCTTGCTGGGCACTTGGAAGCTTAAGGTTTACCGAAAAGAAATTGTCGGATAGGCAAATGTTAACATGCCACAAACGGCTGTCATCTCAACAACTTCGTGAGTCCACATCCTTCTCCACTGGAGTCTTGGGCGAGGAGGCTTTTACCGCTCACATTCTTACCTTACCACTTGCAAACCAGATTGGTGCACACCCTCGCGGGTGACCTGAACACTGGTACCATCGCATCATGCGACAGCAGCTAAGTTGTTCTCGCAAACTCATGCGGTAGTTGCTGTGAATATTTGACTTCTTTCCTGAGCTTTTCCTTGCCCAACTTCATTTTCTAGGGGAAGAGTTTTTCACTTAATAGCCACTGAAACGCTGCTATGTCCTTCTTTCGAGTGGACCAATAGGGAAGGGAGTACTGAAGGCAGTGTTGACTTGTCGTGCTAGCATGCCTTTCGCCTCGTTCAAAAATATACACAAGCGAAATGTTCGCTTGCATATGGAAGGGTCTCAGGGCTTCCACTTTCACGCACATAACACTCAATGTGCCTAGCCGGCTTCCAAAGCCAAATTAAAGCCGCTTCCCAAAAACACATTTTTTGTTCTGTGAGCTAAAGACGAGGAATACAAACGAGGAGGACGTCTTCGCGAACTTTGACGAAAGGCCTTAACGAAAAATGAAGATGAATTTTATTTGGCCATGCATAACTCCGCCCATGTTGTGGCTAACTCTTTCGCGCTAATTCCGACTGCTAAGGTGGAAAAGAGTCATATTCTCCTGGATATTAGCAAGAAGTACAATGACTGTCAAAGAGTTGACACACTTTTTCGTGACCTTTTATGTCTACGTCACGAACTGGCAACGCAGCTGTCAAAAATTCGAGCGCTTGAGTCGCGCTTCAACCTCCTGCCCGCAGACCCTTCAGTGACATCCAAGCGCCTCAAACCTAAACGAACGGTTTTTGTGGAGACAATCGAGGAGGCGCGTACTGTGAAGTCATCGTTTGATTCTTCGATGGTGCCAACTCAAATTTCTGCCAGCTGATCAGCCTCTGTGGCAGATGAAGTTATGCGCTTGCAGGCAGCCGGTTAGGCGGAGCTTCCGGATCGTTTAACTAGGGCTGAACAACTGAAACTTGCCATCCGGAAGCGTGAAGCAAAGACGATCTGGATATAGGCGTTATTTTGTGCATTGATGCCTCCTTTTCTTCGTTCCGTTTGGTTATTAAGGAATTTATTTCTCCCGTAGAGGAGCAAGGTTTCGAAGCACAAGGTCATTCATAAAGGAAAAGCTACACGCGCGCCAGTGCATGTGTTTTTGAGCGAAGGCGATATAAATAAACCTAAGCCCCAATTCTCGTATTGCTACTCTGTTCATGGCGAAATGTCGGCCTTCGTATTTGCCTACTATTCAGTCGGGTATGAAGATTTGAAACACATTTCGGGTGTGTTATTTAATTTGAGTAGTGCTTCTGGTGCGGTTTTGTTCTTTCCATCCGTGTAATCTTTCCTCATTTTAAAGTAGTCCCTTGTGTTTCGCGAATACATCAAGTTAACTGATGTAATGATTGTGCTCGTTTAGATTATTAGATTCGTATCCTTTTGTTGAAATGGCAGGGAAAATAACCAAAAAAGAAGGAATCAGTGAGTGATTAGATTTTCTGTGAACAGAAAGTGCACAGAGTGGTGTGGAGACGGCGACACTTAAAGAGGGGCCGTCTCGAAGAGGTGATCTTTTGGGGAGGACCTCACAGTTCGTGTTTGTTCTGCGTTCCTTTCTGTAATTGCACTACCCTTCTTCTTCCGACAGCATTGTACGCATTTTCCTTTCCTAGCCACCACAATGGTGTATGCAATCATCAGTGGTATGGGTGTAAAGATGGACGCCGCCCTCGGGTTGGGGCATTAAGTAGATGAGAACGAGAGTCGCAATTCCAATGTTTTGAGTGCCCATCTCTATCGATATTGTGATTATCTCAGTCAGAGAACGCCGACACAGCCAGGCGATTACGTAGGCGAGGGAAAATCCAGCCCATGGAGCGTCACTGCCGTGGGGAAGAGGAGGGGATAGGCTCCCAACTGGCCGTAGATGGGTAAATTGGCGTAGATCCCGAATCCAATGACGAAGAAGAGGAGACAAAGATCGATGGCTTAAGGAGTAGGCTGACGCAATGCTTGGCCACCTTCGGCCAACGCCACTTCACCAGCATGCCAAGGAAGGCGGGGATCAGAAGGTAGCACAGTTGTACGGCGATTTGGGAGTAGGAGATGTGGATAGCTTTGGTGTCTAGAAAGAAGCGTCCGTAGATGAAGAGTGTTAAGGGCATCATGCCTGGAAATAGAAGAGGTTAATCCTGCGTCTAACGTTCGCGCGTGAGGACCATTGTTTAAGTCGCCGCCTGAGTTTCGCAGTCGGTGTAGTGACTGAAGATGCCGTGGCCGCTGACAGGTAGGAGACGGAAAAGTCTGCCCCAGGGGCCGGGTACGACAAAGGCCCGAGTTGTGACTCCGTGTTGCGATCACCTTCGGGCAAAGCAAGAGCCATTTGAATTGGCAGTGTCGTTGGTGGCAGGAGTCAACGCGTACACTTTCTTGCTTCTCTGGTGGTCAACGTCTCCCAACTCCCTTGCTTATACCTTTTTTCCTTCACGCCCATGCGAGTTGTTCTTCTAGCAAGAATATCCCAACGTTTGCTAGAGTACCGCAATGAAAAAGAATGATAGAAAGGAAGGAGCCGTTGATTCCAAATGAAGTCATTTGATGACGCTCTACTTATCTCTGTTTGAGTAGCGCGCAGCGAATCGCTGATTTAGCAATTGCGTTGATGAAAGAGGTATGTTGAACTTCTCGTGAAGGAGTTAAGCGATCAATAACCTGCGGAGGACGTGGCCTAGGAAGGAATAAGTAGGTGAGGCAATTTTTTTCGGGGGGAGGAGAGGGAGGAGGAAACAAGCAGAAGTCTTCCCTCGTGCTCTAAAGCGCACCTCGTTCCTTTACCTCCCCACCCCAACGCCTGCCCCAACACTCCTCATTTCTGAACAGGGCTATCACCGAAACGAGTTTGGTCCCCAAGAGAGCACGCAATCAGAGCTCTTCTACCCCTAAAGCTTTTACTCAAAACCACCACCCGCGCTCAGGCAATTGTTTAGTCCCGACTCGACTAGTGGTGCACAGCAGTGACCCGAACGAAGACGAGGTCTTGCCGGTCCTCCTTTGGAGGCAGCGTCATGGAGGGGGCTGTGTGGCCAATGGAGTTAACAGGGGGGCTCTGTGATCAATCATCTCGCCTAACACGGCGGAGACAGGATGACGCTCTAGGCCACGTCCGTCAGTCTCCGATCCTTAAACTTCTCCTATGATGATCTAATTCCGCCTTCCAGGGTGTCAGTAGCAAATATAAGCACCTTTTGATTAAAATTCGTCATAATTCTCATGTGATTGTTCCCTCAAGGTCATGGGGTTTTGGTGGTGGGTACGGCGATCCGCACTTTTCCCCCACTATACCAAATCTCACGCGTTAATTGTGTTTCCAGAATTTTGCCCGATGTTGTGGGTGAGGGGGGTTCATCAAGGGGCATAAGCCAAATTGGCCGACGAAAGGGATGAAAGGGTGCCACTGGCCTCTTGCCGCTCCCCAACTAACCGTCTGTTCAACTCATTTTCCCATGGAGAAGAGTAGTCCACAGTCTCACATGATAATGGCAATGCGGAAGACGGGTTCCAGCTTAGCAGTCTAAAATGAGCTAATAGGTGTTACTTAATTTCAATGACAATTTATCGTAACCCAGCAAACTAACCCCACCACACCCACTCTTCGCTTTTCCTCCTCCTCGACGGGCATCTAATCTTCGAGGTATTGTTGGCATTTCCAGATTATATCAGCCGGGAAATCTGCACTCTTCCCAAAAGGACTCGACTTCGTCGTTTTCTCCTACCACACTGCGCATGCCAAAATAGGACAATCTGAGTTCGTGCCACTCCCATGTTCCCACCCGACCCCTCCTTCTCCTCATGAAAATAAGTTTCCACTGGCTACACCGAAACTGCCGCTTTCCACTTCCAAAGGTGTTGCCTTGCCTTCTGTAACGCCAATTGAGACATCGAAGATTTGAACGCCCTCAACATTACACATCACCTGAAGTCGCCTGAGTAAGGAAACGTCGATTTTGTAGAATAAATGTGGGAAAAAGCCACCGTTGAGAGATGAAGGGAACAGGAGAGAAAGAGTGGGAAAAACAGGGGTGGCGGACACAATTGGAGCCGGGGCCCCTGCCAAGTACGTTTAATAAGGCGGTGGTTTTGTTTTTCCCCCGTTGGGCCGGTGGTAACAGGGTGGCTCAATCCTCCAGCAACCCAGGAGCCAGGAGTGTTGGAGGGGAACCCTGGGGAGGATTAAGGCCACAGATCCCCGCCAGAAGAGAACAACACGCAAAAAGTGGAAGAGTTTTATTTTAACCAACAGACAAAACCCGAATTCCATTAATATGAACTTCCTAGTAACTGGTAGCCTTATTATCTGCCTATTTCACCTGCCTCTTCGCTACTAGAAGCAAAAAAAAGCTCGCGTTGATTCTTTCTCTTCCACAGCAAACATAGGAAAAGTTATGGCGCTTCAAATTTGCCCCGAATTGACGACCAACTTTTCACCAATGCTTTTCAAAGAAAATGCAATAATCAAATTGGCTTTACGGAATTGGGCCCCCTGTGGAATGGTTTCTTCTGGTTTCTCTGTTGCGCGTTGGGATTGGCGGTCTATAAAGAGAGACATTTTTCCAGTCAATGATCAACAGTAAATCATTGCAACCACACTTTAAACTGGGGAGGATTGCGATGACCTGAAGATGAAGTGACCCGCTCACAAATTTTGCTCGAGTGCTTCTTCTACGAACTCAGAGTCTTCTTTCCTCAGAAATTCTTTTGCGCATGGCAAATTGCCCTCCAATTGTAATTCGTCCTCTTCTTGCTGCTTCTATTTCTTGATTTGTGATTCAGTTTCAATACCACAATCTAATTCTAATAATGAATTCTTTCCCCACTTTTGTCCTCGCTTCCGTCTCTTCTCCTTGTTCTCCGTCCCTTCCGTCTCCGCCTAAGCCTCCTTCCACTCGGTTCTCGATCCTTGCCAAAGCCATTGACCCTGAACTCGGTCTCACTTCTCATCCCATACTCTTTCTCAGCTCATTTCCGGCTCTTCAATTTTTCCATTGTGCTGACACTTTCACTTCCAACCTCAATTCGACATCTTTCTTAAACTAACTTCGTCCTTCATTTTACTTTCAACCAACAGTAGTAAGGCCGGGCGTAAGTGTATATCGGACGGCGCTTAAGGTTGGTCATATTGCTAACATTAGCTGTAGCAAGACTTTTCAAAACCCTGTCTTTGTTCAAAAGAGGGCCTCTCTTCTTTTCTCCCTCGGGCCGCTTTCCTCCAAGAAGCACTGTTGACTTCTACCACGTTCGGCAGTGGCGCAAATAAGCCACTCTTGCGAGTGGGCGGATGCCTTGCCACTGCTGAGATTGTCCTCGACCAGAAAGGCAACTTTGGCTTGTCCTCCACCCAGTCCCCGTAAGCAAGTCGCCTTCACTCGTAGGAAGGTTAAGTATCTGAGTCTGCAACACAGATAAAAAAGGGCAAATTTAAATGGCCAGAGGAATGGGGAGGAGGATGGCGAAGCTTAAACGGCCTGTTAGCAATACTGCTTATAAAAGTTTAGCAAACATAAAGACTCACCAACAGTTCTGACTCGTCACGAGGAACATAAGTTTTACACTTCATGGATTGTAGCCATGGGGCTCAAATGGTCAAAGCGGATATTGTGCTTCTGCCAAGCTCTCCATAAGGCCACAATTCAACGGATGCTGACTGAACCCGGCGCTGAAGAAGAGCCGTCGGCCTGGATAGATGATCTTTCACTGCAATAGCCATGAAAAAAGAGAATGAGACAAGGCGAACAAAAACCAGTAAATAGAGGGCACTTACCGAAGAGGAGTCCTATCGTTCACTTACAACCATTTTTTCGAGTCTTGAAATAGCGTACATTTAATCCTGACTGAGAATGCGATGAGGCGGTTCGTTACCTGTCTTCCTTCTGTTCGCAAAACAATCAGAGGAGAAGCAAACGTCAAATTAAGTAAAGTGGCTTCCTGTAACGCCGAATAGGACGGGAAGCGAACTCTGAATGAGCTACGTAGTAAAAGTAGTAAGCGGAGTCGCATTGTCGATTCGGGCCCGAGTTTGGAGAAAACGAGACATAGGAGGATAAACGTGGGTTAATTGGTTTGATTTCGAGGTATGCTCGAAAGTGGCGCAGTGGGAGGTCCAAAACTGTGTGTGAAGGCGAAAGGTGAGGTAAATCGAGCTACGGTAATGGGTTGTTTAGACGAGATCGCAACTGGCGTGGTTGTAATTCGGATGTAGAAACACTAGAATAGGTGGAATGAGAAGGGGCTTTCTCAACTCAAGGCAAATTTGGATCGTGGTGTTCAAATGCAAGATGTGAAGGCGACTTTCTCTTACTTAGCGCAATATTGCTTTTGAATGACCTTGTCTTTGGCCTATGATTGGTCTTCCTGCTTGGCTTAAAATGACGACGCTATGAGGTGGTATTATCAAAACGTTCCCGGTCACTCTGTCTCCAAATTGCCGCCTTCTTGTTTTTCATTTGACGTCTTAAGCCTCTATCTTATTCTCTTATATCACGGTCGGTTGGACTGCCTCATGCTGAAACGTAATCGTAAAATATTCAGTTTTCCTTCCAAAAACTTCTCCCTCAATTCACTGGGTGAGATATATTTTAGGCGAAGGAGAACTTCCGCTTACTCTACACAACGCACCATTTGCAACAAGCATTCGTCAGAGAATAAGTCACTATCAGTATGGAGAAAGGGTGTGCTATACAAGTAAAATGCTACAATTCTATTGCTTTGTGATGACTATTTGCCTGAGTACGGCGCGAAATACACTCTACGCAGGCCGGCACTAATAAGTCGATGATCAATATTCCTTTTGAAGCATGTGAGATGGGAGCAAATTGATGAGTCAACGTGTACTTTGAGCATTGAAGAAGTTTTGACATTTTCTCGTATTCTAGCGCGGAAGAGAGAGAACCAAGCGAGGGTATTTTGTTGCTTCGGAGGAAGAGCAGGTATAACAGGATATGGTGTCCATCGTCTCCAATAGATAGAACCTTTATTCCACGCTAACTGGAATAATTAGGGCTACAAGTAAATAGACGGTTCAATGTTCATAGATTTTCAGCGTTTGTTGATATGTTAAAAAAAAACTCTCCACTATCTTCGGTTGCTTCTCTCTTGCTGGCGTGTACCTGTGGCTTTAGTAGATAGATATCTACCAAATTCTATTGATTCGTTCCTGAGACGCCTTTAGGCGGGCTTGTCAGTGCGTTCTGTCATTTCAATCTGGTAATCCTCTAACAGGGGACTTTTCTTTCTGTCTAATGTCCCTTTTTGACTGCTCTTATCCTTCGCCTGTTGGCGGTCCCTTATCGGATCGCCTGTTGCGGCATCTAGAGATACTTTTGTCGCATCAGTATTCCAACTGCTCTCCGCGTTGATCAATTAGTGTTAAATGCATCAAAGAGATAATCGCGTCTTCTTTTCAAGAACTACAACGGTAAACAAAAACAACAATTAACATCACAGTTTTAGTGAGCTTCTATTTTATGAAGCGGAACTATTTGCAATCAGAGCACGCCCGTCAGGCAAGAAATGTCGTGACCCATCATGATATGTTCATCATGTGACATTTTTTTTTCCTGAACAATTAACATTCAGACGGGTGACCAGTGTACACATACACGACTATTGTATACGGCGGTCCCAGTTGCAGGATTAAAACCGAATTAATTTGTAAACGACAGGCACAGACCTAAACTATCAATGACCCGGATTCTTTGGCGCATTCGTAGTCGCTGTAAAGAGAAACGTTTATGCGATGCAACTACTACAAGGCCATTTCAGAGGTCGCGCTACACTCCATCCAGCAAGGTGCGACTCTGCGCTCATTCGCAGATTGTCCAGCTGTACCATGAGTTAACTCTTAACTAAATGGAAATATTCTGATCTTAATTACCCATTACTGACCACAATACTTTGCAATTCGTCACCGTCGAGTCCTAGTGCTCATCAAAAGAAGTATATGAGAATCAATAAACAATGCGCTCCTTTTCCGTTGTGAAAAAAATCTAAGTGACGAATGATTGGCATAATTAGGATTGGAGTGAAGTTCTTTACCAGGTATGAACACGGCTTGCATTGGTCATTGTTAGTAATGCTGCATGAAAGTGACAAATTCTGAACTAATAGGGCTTAGGGCGAAGAATGTGGACTAAGTTACACTACACTAAACAAACTCTCTGTTCTTAACCTCATCAAAACCTAACATAAAACCAAGCGGCACCTGGCATCATTACATTTCGCAAGCCGGGTGGACGAGTTTGCGTGGATTGTCACATAAAGACTTATATAAGACTGGGTAACCATCATAAAAACCAACACATTGTAAAACTAACCCGCTCACACGTGCGGAGACCGTAAATGCAATCGACCGGACCAAAAACGATACAAATATACTCTTCAACTACACCTCAGATCAGACCTCCAATCGACTAAAACAATGTCAAGCATTTGGCTTCTTCTTCCGCCTAATCACGGTATTTCTTCAGTAACCCTTCTGGAGATAACAAAAAAAATTGCTCTCTTCTCATATTGATAAAATGATTATTTTTTCATCGCCCCTTACTGGAGCCTAATATCTGACGGTTTGGTTATTGTATTGCATTTAATGCAATCCCTTGGATCAGTATGTATGAAGGTATGTGTCATGGAAATATAATCGCAGAGTTTGCCACTAACGTGAAAGCATGTTTAACCTTCTCCTCAAATCTGTTCATGTGACTCAGCAAACACTTAACCTGCCACATGTGTTCATCGTGGGTCACAATTTACAACACACCTCACTGGTTAGTCTTTCCTTTAATGAAACACTGACACCGTTCCCTCTCAGGTGACATATTCGTCAGGCTACATTGCTGAAGGCGTAATTGCTTTTTAAATACGACTCAGCTTCTCTCCCCTGCTCCCTTATCAAGGTTTTTCTCTACGACGTCTTGTCTCGCGTCTCCTCTCTCTCTGTGGAAAAGTGTCTTTCAAAGCCAATTTCGTACACCCTCGTTCA
>QEYB01000207.1:0-18713 GCA_017562135.1 Dipylidium caninum | reverse complement strand
ATTTTTTCATGAGATAGTTAATTTCACCGTGTCATCTATGCTAAACATTGGTCATCGTAGAATAAGTTTGTGTAATAATGTCGTGTACATTGTCTAGCTTCGATGCCAGCGAGTGTCAGCAGGATGCGTAAAGTACATGCGAAAAAAAGAATTAACTTTCCTGGCGTACGAATCACCATTAGTTCAGTCGCCAATGCATTCCAGGCCGCTCTTGCGTCCATCTGTCATGGGTAAATCTGCAGATCACAGTTCTGACCTTCGTGTCCACACACTGGATTGCAGTAATCTAACTTGCGCCAGTACAACGGCCTGAGCCGTGGATGGCGAGAGACAGCTAGTTATTGTTCATTGTTCCAAGGACATATAGGTGAAATTACAAAGAGGGAGATGTAGGGTATCAAGATTCAATGATAGCCATGCGAACGTGTGCATATGACTCACTCTGGCATGTAGGCTGCATATAGAGTGACTATATATCATTGGCAATCTACGCTCAGACGCGTAGGATTTAATAGAAAAATATTAGAATAGAAAGAGGAAAGGAGAATGCAGGATGTAGAATGGAATTTTAATTTACAGACCAGGTCGTCAGCATATTTTTGGCACACACGCACTGTAATCGGCGGCACGGGGGGAACGTGAATGTGATGCCAAGATGGTATGGGATATTCGACTCTCTGCTCTCTTTATCCCCGTGTAAGTAACACTGGATTGCCAGGGTTAGAAGGTTCAGGCGAGTGGAGTCGAGAGGGCCGATAATAACACTTGCGAAAATGATATGTGGCAGAGATCAACTTGCTCACGACCTTTGCTCAATGCAGTTTTAATTCTTAGAAAATGAAAGAAGGAGTGGAAGAAGGAAAAGTGGAGAGAGAAGAAGTGAGAGGAAGGAGAGGAGAGTAGAGGAGGAGGAGAAATACGGACTCCAGGACTAGGCTGTAAGGCTCTCATATGGCTCGGCGGGCTGTAGAGAGTCTAGTGGGAAGACATAGGGAGGGAGCTGGACGGTGTCAGATGCGCGACCGAGGGCAGAGTGTGAGACAAAGGGTAGTGCTATAAACGTGTGATAGAGGTAAAGAACTTGTGCTAGTGTACTAAAAAACAAGGGTACTAGCAAGGGAGAAGCAGGCGGAACTGAGAGGATTTTTATTTTAGCACCTAGCTTATGAGCGAACAACTCTGCAACTGGCGGGAGGGTTTACGATATGCAAAACAGATTAGTTTTCCTAAATATATCCACGGGTTGGTTGGACTTTCCGATTACGGAGCGCATGCGAGGAATTAGTGAAGTAGATGTGACTCGCCTTGCCCGCGTCGGCCACGAGAGACGGTACTTTATAGGTCTACATTCATTCTATCCGGGATCGTCCCGTAGTTGGTCCTGAGGAGTTACCTCTGCCTGGCCCGCGATCCGACGCCTTTTGCTTTCTATAATCAACATATAATTGCTTCTTTCTACCATTACAGTTGTTGCCTCCATTTCTTCCTCATGCGAAGCTGGACATGCAGTCCCTTGTGCCACTTCATAACACATTGATTGCGTGGTGCATTGATTTTACCAAGAAGCTTTTGCGAGCACAGACAATCGAGTGAATTACCATAACGAGGGTTGCGAAGGGGCCACAGCATATCCAGACACAAGCGTTGGCAATTCACATCTTTCTAAGCCATTCGCAAAATATAACTGCCTTCCACAGTAGATGGTAGAAACGAAGCAATTTTCTTATTATACTAAAGCAATGAAGATATGTGCTTGTGATTTGACAACACAGCAAGGCCATCTCAGTCGGCTCGGTGTAGTTGGATGGCTTAAGCGGCAATATTCATCTCTCGAAGGAATCTGAGCAACCAATTCTCCACTTCTTCTTTCCTTCGTTACTCATTTCATTCCGCTTCGTACTGCGAAGGGAGCCTTACCTTACATGTCATTGTGGCCATTTTACATTTCACTGATTCTACCAAACGCTCACAGATTTACCTTGGGCTTTGATTATGCAAAGTCGTTAATTGCGTCTCATGTTTTAACTCAATCCTCTCGTAAGGAATCAAATTTGAAGGGGTCACCCTTTGAGGCTGCTTACTACCGCAATTAGTTAAACATGTCATTCCCGGAATTTGCTGCCATTACGTAAGCTGGATAACTTCCCTCCTTCAGAGATTCGAACTGTTAATATAAGTGTGTTAGGTTTCCAATGACCCCTCAGTGTCCAAGAAGACAAATGGGATGTAACGAATAGGCGGGGTTGTGCAGGTGTTGAAGGGTGACTGAATGGCATGGGAGTGCTGTTCCTTGGGTGAATTCTCAATGCCCACTGTTTTATTGCCACCGCACCTGTGTTCCAGTCGACGAGTAGAGATGACTAATGAACAACCATGACAAGAAGACTAGGAAAGATGCTTTAACTGGATTTTAGGTGAAGTGGAAGGCTAAATTAAGACAGATTATCGTGAGCGTGATCACACAAAGCTGTGAGGTGGGGGCAGTTGGCATTCACCTCCGAAGTTGTGTATTGGTGCTCCCACGGTATTAGCCCGAATGAAAACAGCTCGCAGAGGGCGGGACTAAGTAGCATTGCATCAGCATTTGCCCTAACCAGGCATTGGTGAATTTGTGAGGCAAGCAGGTGCTACTTCTCTGTGGCCCATCTGAGGCCTACTATGCACTTTCATTCCTTCCCATTATCGGCATTTTATTCTTCCGTGATGTTCCTCACTCCAAGACCGAAATAGATTCAACTACGCAGATTGCTCATTACGCGCAGCTTCGTCGTGACAGGATGTGCTCTGGAAGAGGATAATGCGCGATATGGGGAAGGAATGAAGGTGGCAATGAGTTTAGGCCTCAGATGCACAGGAAGGAGCGGACTGTTGCTCAAATCCAATGCTGTGTAGGAATGCTGATGCAATGTACTCTAGTCCGCGCTTGGGCGTGTCGTTCGGTATACAGGGGGAAGCACATACACCCAACTTCGGAGTTGAAGCAACGTGTCCACCTACAGTTGTGTGAGTCACGCACGATAATCTGTGTATGTTAGCTTGCACTTCCCTCAAATCGGAGTAAGCATTTTCTAGGTCTCATTGATGGTTGGTCATTGTAGTCATCTTCTACTGTCGACCGTGGAAACAACAGGTTGCGGTGGGCATATAAAAGTGGATGAGAATTTGCCAAGGAAACAGCATCCCCAATGTCATTGAGTCACGTTAACAATGGCGACAACCACCGTCTTTCGTTACATGCCATTTGTTTCTATGAGGACCTGAGGGGGTAATGGAACTAACGTTATCATTTAACAGTGTGCGGAATCTGTGAGGGGGGAAGTTATTCGATTAGATGGGCAGCAAATTCGTGGAATGAGTGTTGATATTGCGGGTAGTAAGGACTCAAAATGGGTGAAGCCTTCAAATTCTGTCTTCCTGAGAAGGATTGAGTAAAGTATGGATGAGCGGAGATTAAGATTTGGCAAATCAAAGCCAAGTAAATCTTGGAGGCGTTTTGCTAGGAATCAGGTGGAATGTAAAATGGCAATGAATGTAGGTAATAGTCTTTCGGGAGTTACGAGGCGAGATAAAGTGAGTGAACGAAGGAAGGAAGAAGTGGGGAGGAATTGGTTGCTCAGATACTTGCGAGGATGAATATTGGGCGCTTAAGCGATCCATGACACCGGAGCCTGAGGAGATGGTTGCTTGGCTGTGGTTGTGGAATACAAGCAAGGTGATATGCATAGTAGTATTAAGAGAAATTGCTTCGTTTGCCACATCATAAGGTTGTGAAGGAGGATGATTTGGACTGGCTTTGAGAAGATGAAGTTGCAACGCTTGTGCTTGGATATGCTGTGCCTTGCAAGTCCAGTGATGAATGGAAGATCCTCTGAGTAGTCTGTGTGCAAAAGCTTCTCGGTAATCAATGGCACCACGCCGAGCCAATGTGTGTATGAGTGGGCACAAGGGATCATTGGCCCAGCTTCTGCATGAGGAAGAAATGGGGCAGACAATGTAGATGGTAGAATGTCAGAGCAATGATATGTGCAGTAGTAGGGGAGTAAAAGGAAAGGCGTTCGGATCGCGGGCCAGGCAGGGTAACTCCTCAGGGACAACTAGCGGAGGATCCCAGGGATGAATGATGAGGAAGTAGCCCGAACCCTGGCCGACGCGGCAGCGAGTCACACCTATGCACTAATTCCGTTTCCGAATGAAAGGCCACCAACCTGTGGGCTGCTTTTGGAGGTACAGTTTAGAGCATGAAAGTCTACGTTCACCTTATTTACCCTGTCCCCTCCACTCCGGCGTCGTCTACCCTCTCCCCTCTCTGTCCCTCTTTCTCGCCTCGCGAGCTAGCCTACCTAGCCTAGCCCTCTAGCCTCTCCTCTCTCTCCTCTCTCTCTCTCCTTTCCTCTCCTCTCCTTTCCTTTTCCTTTCTTTCCTTTCCATCCTCTTCACTTTTCTAGATTTAGAGAGGCTTTAAAGGGCGTGATTTTCTCTCACTATCGTTTAATTTATTCTTGCCTACGGACGCTCTCCTGTCACTTTTATGCACATCAGTGTTTCTACACGGGATAAGGGAGCAGAGAGTCGAATATCGACAGAGCCACACTTGCGTCTGTTCCGCCCGGGAGGCGATACAGTGGCATGGTGGCCAAAATATTGCGTGACGACGCTGGGTTTGATTTAAGACAATGCGAGGGTGAAGATGCCAGATGGGTTAATAAGCACGCCATTGTCTCCAAAATGCTGTACAAGCACCACGTTGCAGTGGCTAGAGCGTGATCCCGAAGCTCTTGGTGGCATGTGGAAATAACAAAACTAGCGGTTGCGGGCACCGGCTCGTCGTGCAGTAGCAGTTGACATGGGAGTCAGTGTGGTGGACACGAGGGTCAGACACTGTTGAGTTGCCTTGTCATTGACGCATGTACGTTACGCATCTGCTGACATCGCTGCATCGAGAGGCTTAGAGCAATTACAACGACTATGACATTTTCCTAATGAATGATTTAGCATAGATGACCACGGAAACATGCACGTCAGTGAGAGAATTACGTGCTGCGATGGATCTTGGTGTTTTGTAAAAGAAGGCCTTCGCACAAGGAAATTGGTTCTCTAAGCAATCCTGCACCTTTCAACGTTGCAACAAAGGGTGATGTTACTTCGGATGAAAGGATTCGTCTGGTTGCTTGACTGCCACGTTTTTACCCCACCTCATTTTATGTGTGTTAGCGGTTGAATGCAGCTGTTTCCGTTGGTTGCCACTTTAGCTCTGTCTTGATTTGCGGAAGTCAGTACAAAGAGATGCTAAAGCGTAAGGAGCGTGAAGGAACAATCTCAGAGGTCAAAGCAGCATGCTCTTAGAAGGGACTCAGGTGACGTTGTCCAACATCTAGACACTCTCGGAGCCCATTTTACTCACGCGGTTTCATGAGTAGGTAATGCAAATCTGTCGATGGAGTACGACGATTAGATTGTGGCGAATGTTACGCGTGTCGAAGCCGGTTGTCGCGACAGGCAGTAACTTTACACATTCTTGAAGGTGACTATAATTTCGCCGACTTTATAGGCTGATGACCCTGGCATAGCACTGTAATGCTCAGTCGTCCGAAATTCTGGCGCTCAATGTGGGTGACCACATGGAGAGATGCACATCGACAGATGTGTGTTGAGGTTTGGAATCGCTTCTAAGTAGGGACAAGAAGCAGTGATGTGTATGGACTAAATGCTCATGATGATGCTTATCTGAGGTGACAGTGGTGAAACATCGTGGAAATATCATGGCCATCGCCCGCCACACGGAGGTTAAAGGAACATCGTGAACGGCGAAAGGAGATGATTCAGTTCAGAAACATCATATCTACGGATCTACTATAAGCTGATAATTATGTTTCTTGGGGACTCGAGATTAAAGGTCAACTAGGGGTGGTACAGCCGCACCATTCAAATGCGCTGGAACTCTGCATGTGTCACTGTGTGAAATGAAATCATATAGGAAACGATGTGACTGCGGCACTTGACGCGAAATTTCCCGAATTGTAGAGGTCTGAAGCGAGATGGATGCAAAGGGGGGGAACGTCTCGTGAGAGGGGATTTGAGTAAGATGAATTGAATTGAACTGAGCTGGGTGAAGGAGCCGACATGATGCACAGCCACCATGTTTGATTGCGTCCCGAGACGAGTTAAGCTGAGTAGATCAGTTTATTATAGGTCGCTGAATGTTGGCTTCCCTTACTCATTTTTATCCGTACTGTTTCCTTTTGTCTGCATGTTTTTATTATTACCATGAATGTTATAATGAGACTTTGAACATAGGCGCGAAGTCCCTGTGCACTAGATCTTGCGACCGCTTCATTGTTGCTAATTGAGGTGCATTGTGCTAGTTGGTTGTTGCAATGGGAGTTAATGCTCGCCTACTCCACTTCCATCAACTCAGAGCTTTGCCGAATAAGTTGAGATGAATTCAAATAGCGACTGCGTCTCGCTCATTTGCTGTTGTAATTTGGGTCGTGGAGCGGTGTGTGGATAGGTAACGGCGAGCGCAAGCAGCATTTAGACAAGCATCGTGGCTCGCTCTGCAGAGTTCGGGCTACTTTGTTTCCAGAAACTCTACAAGATTACTGAACCTGCCTTTCCTCCTCCTCCACCAGCACACTTATGGCGTATTTGCGGCATATGCTCTGTCTTCATCAATCTCTTCTCTCTGTGCAGCCCCTAATCAAAGCACAGCTTCTGCGTGCATAAAGTGGTATACATGGATAACGGTTGAGGAGATCCACTCGTTTGCCATAGCACGCGGGCTAAGTGCTCATTGAACAACGGCACGAATCAGAGTAGTGGAGGAGCCATTACATAACAAATCTATCCATGAGTACTGCTTCCCTGTAAAGGCATGGGATCATTGTAATTCTTCTCTCACGCTGGAAGGTGAGACGAGGGTTGTGCACTGACTAACGATGATAGCAAAACGCCGATGTATAATGGAAGACAGTTGAGAATTTCGACGAATTCACGTCATGCCCAACGACATGGGCCTGCAGCAACGCCATGTCTTCAAGTGCAGACATTGTTTTCGGACACCATGCGGCCTGAGCCAACAACCGACATTCAACGGGCTTGCTTTGGGAGAGGAGGCGGTCAGGGTCAGGGGCAGGGCAAAGGGCAAGGGCAGGAGCAGGGGGTAAAGAATGTCGAATGTCGACAGCGTCCCTTCGGATATGGTGCAATGAACATGGTTGTCAGAAGATTACTGAGGATGTTTGAGTTGATTCAAGGCAACGGGCAGTCAATGAAACCTGCACTACTTGCTCCCTCTATGCTCGTACGCGCATTTCATTCTTAGGACAATCACAACACGGTGTTTTAGTGTACACGCGGGACGAACAATTGCCCAATGAATGACAGAAATGTGGGAGTTCGGTAGGTGTGAGACGAAGGAGTGAATTAATTAAGGAATGAGTGTAGTAAGTAGAGACAGATAGGCGAGATGGAAGATGGACGATGGTCCGACGAGACATGAGGTGGGACTATGTTCTGATTGAGTTTTGTGTGTGTGTGTGTGTGTGTGAGAGAGAGAGAGAGAGAGAGGGAGAGCCTACGTGTGAGGAGCGTACGAGAGCACACTTGGAGTGGTTAAAGGGTAAAGAATCCAAAGGTATTAGGTGACGTTAAAGAGCTTTTTATGTGTTTGGTAGACTCGAATTGTATTCAGGCAACCGCATGGAGAGGTTCACGCAAAGACTCACGTGAAGAACTGTCGAGATCTCATTTATAATTGTTAGAAAATGCAGTAAATGATATGATAGGGGAAAGTAATATATTTGTAGGATGCCATTGTTCATAACCACATTATTAAACATGTTAGCAGTCATATACTTTGGTACCGATACAATAGGTTTAAATGTCACAAGACAGACAGAGGGACAGACAGGCAGGCAGAACAAGCAAGCGGTCGTGTGTGCAAAAGCTTGAGTATATGTGTGAGATTCGAGCTCGCGTGGGCTAGACTTCAAGCTACGGATGCCTCTCGTCGTTAATCTCTGCGGTTGCCGATTCAGCCCGGACTCGCGACACGACGCTCTTCTTGACCCCACTACCTGCACGCGTTTTAACACGTTTTGACATGCAGTTGGCTTCACTATCTCTCTTCAAGTAGAGACAGGTTGAGTAGTATGGGGCATGCATCACAATTGCGACCTCGCAATTAGATGTTCCACAAAATGACACGCAAACGTCGTCCACGATGCGTAGATTATTGAGACGGAAGACGCCGATGTCAAACATTGTCGCCTATTTGTGACGTTTCTGATGGTCAATAAAATCTAAGTTCTCAATTCCACTACTTGCCCGAATTGAGACCATATTTGCCTCAAATTACCAATCCAATTTAGTCGCCGAACCGTGTGCTCCTTACCATTTTTACTAGTTATTCGAGTGGAATTAGCGAGCGTAAACGGTGAAGTAAATTCGAGAGGGTTAGTGCAGCGACGCAAATAACTCTGCTCGATAGGCAACTTCCTTCATTCCTGTCAGACTGCGATGGCACCGACACACAGTACAATTTTGATTCGCATCACATCCCACGCCTTCAATATTTGATGCTACAAGCAGCCAGTGAGTAGAATGAGTGAATATAAGAAGAAGCAGATAAGCGGAGTGAAGGCTCTGTTGGTTACAGCAATGGTCGCACGTGGAATGTAACCGGAGTCGAAGATGGATGTGGGGAGATGACTCCAACCATTCGTAAGTGGAAGTGTTCGTCGTATGAGTTTTGGTAAGGCGAGAAAGGTGAGTTGGAAGTAACTACGACTCTCCGGCCCTGGTCGGGGATAGTAGTCGCAGACCCGGGCTCTACTCGTGGTTCTCGCTGTGGTCGGCTGGCTGATCCCTCCATTGGGCAAGCTCGTTCTCGATTGTAGTTGATACTTTGGCTTCCTCCCCCAACCTTATATCGATGATTTGGTCATCTTGCACACGGCTGAAACAGCTTTGTTAAAAATATTTTTCACTGCATGCTGCTCTCTCGGCTGCGAGAATGCACTACCAACAGGAGGAAATCGTGTCACGTTTGACTATTAAGGGCGATAGCAAGATAACAATCTGCCCAGTAAGTACAACTCCTATGGCTTCGAGACGGGCGTCTTTATTATTTCCCCGTTAGGTCCTGAGGATACCTTCGATCTCCCTGTTATATGACTTACGTGGCGTGGGCGGGCACCCACACACATCGTGGAACCCTGCATACAGTGGCTCCATGCACCTGACAAAGCTCCTCTCAAACACCCAGCAGAAGATGGTCCTACTCAAGTCCTCCTAAGTGGCTTGCTAGGGACCTCAAGGGCCTCTAGTCCTGCTGTGCCGAAGTGGTTAGACCATCTCGACGGCCCTTCTCGATGCTCACCGTGCTTCGGATTCTATCCATAAGAGTAAGAGATTGGGACAAATAGTTCAGCTTGTGACCCGGTCTGAGTTTTGGCTGCTCTGGCCTTTGCTCCGATTTTTATACTCGCGGGCTGGCAATGGGTGGGGGTGGGAAGATCCTTCCTCAAATTTGGGGGGGTTTGTCTATTTCTGCATCGGGATTCTTCCACTGGGGGACCACCCGAGAAGGATGCGTGCGCGCGCAGAAATGCGGATCGAGTGCGGCACTAGGGTTTGGCTGCGGGGCGACGGATCAACTAGCCCGCCTGTCGGTGTGAAGCGTGTTGAGTTGCTCAATGACCCGCGTTACGCAAATGACGTTGAGGCGCGTGGTCTTGGGTCAAAACTGTGTTCTACGAGAGCGACACGGCTTTGGAAATGAATGTGGACATTAGTTCAAGACGGATGCCGTTTTTTTTTTAAAGCGAAGGTGGGAAGTACTGTAAATTTTTTTTTTTTTCAGGGATTGCGTTTAAAGCCTGCGGCGCGAGGGTGGGGCAAGCCCGTATTGTTATAAAACAACAGGATTTGTTCTCGTTGACTCTCCATCCGGGCGTTTTCGTCACAAGAGGATCACGTGTTCCATACTCCATTTATGATGTCATAAGTAGTGGGGACCGAGGCGCAAACGAGATGCTCCTGTTCGCGGAAAACACTTTGGACTAGCGTATGTGCTGTGTGTGCCCTATGTGGTGTGGTGGTTGTGTTTGTTGTTGTTGCTTTGTTCTGGCTATAATCTGCCTATGTTTTCTTTGCAAACCCAAATTAGGGTGAGGCGAGGGTAAAGTGCTCAAGTCTGCGATGCGGCTGTGGTTCAATAACAGTTTTGCGGACCTCTTTCATCAGAATAGGGATGTCTCGGCCTTTACAGACGGAAGAGGCAGCTCCGCTCGGGTCCATCGTGGTCATTGGGATGCAATTCTCAGCCAGTTTGGCCAATGTCCACGACTGTGCTCAGGTACATGATGCTCGGGTGCTAAGAGGTACAATCGCATTGCAGTCTTCGCCAACTCAACTTCACCGAGCTAGATGCGAGATCTGCAGGAGCTTCGAGTTACTTTGGATCCTCCTTTTGCACACGAACCTTGTGTCGTTTTCGACTCGCACACGCATTCTCGAGTGTGTGCTGTGATCCTGTATGTCGCCGTGTGTCAACACATCCTGTCGAAAAAGGAGTGTATAAATTGCGGCAAGGAGCCGGTGCATGGCTGTATTAGGCGGCACCTGCGTCCCCTTGGCTATAAACGGACTCGGTGTAGAGCAGGCGCCCGTTGTATTCAGAAGACAAAGTACAACAAAGGCAACCCGATTTCAACGCGCAGAGCTCAGGTCCAGAGCTATTGTCAGGGACCCAGAGTCTACTCTGGAAATTTCGTCACCCTTCCAACAACATAAACGCGGTCAGTGCGCGACCTCCCCTACAGATGGTTAAATAAAAGTCACACACAGACAACCTATAGACACACAAGACTTGATCTCTCATTAAAACCAATAAACCCCATATCGCTCTCCTTCACACATTGGCAATAACACCACTGACACTAAACAAGACCACACTCACACCGCAACACCATAATAATAATCTTCCTAGTCAGGCGTTAAATCACTCCCATGTTCAGTGAATAATCCGACAGCAAAACTGACACTGCTCACATCTCTCCTACCTCAATTAGATCATCTAAACATCGATGCATAGAAACTAGAAGTCTCGGCAATGCTCAACAATGCAATTAGTCGCAAATTCCAATGAAAATGTTGGCGCAAGACAAGTACACAAGCAACACCTCAGTTGCGTTACAACTCTCAACTTTCACACATCGAACTAGCGACAGATTATGCGCGATACGCCGGACAAATAAGCACTATTCAATTAAGAACTCCAAAGCATACACAATCACGTCGGCTTGCCATGCATCCCATGATTGCAAATTCACAGGTACATAAGCCATCTCGTTCCAAACATTGTCACCGCTACTGTTCACGGTACTGGTACAGCTTCGCCTGACGTCGCCACCACAACAAATAGTGCGTTCGGAAAAATTGCGAACCATTTTTTCCAGTCTGATATAGGTGAGTGGTCTCGAATACCAACATCCAGTGTCATCCACAAGAGTTGGTACAGTCACTCACCTCACTACTCGTTTCCCCTATGCCCACCTTAACGGCTCAGAATTCCACCATGTAAGCGACACGCCTGCGAGCAATAGGATTTGGGACAAAGAATCCTTATAACCATGTTAAAGCAAATAGAGTAGACAGTTAAACACTCACGAATTAGCTCCAACGAAGACGGGAAACGCCCACGTGCACACTCCAACGCCACCGAGTCGCCCGCTGCCCAATCGACAGCGCTTCCGATCCACCTAAAACAGTGCCGTAATATACTTCGCTTTTCTCGCCGATCTCGAGTGCTCCCCTCTCGTATGATTTGCTAAAGTTTTGCTCTCATGTTCACACCGCCCTACGAACAATTAGTTGACGTTCTCTGCGGCAGCAATAAGCACTGCACGACACTTCGCACATTCCTCCTCACTGAGCCACTCAGCACTCAAACAGGTTATTGGCGAGCGATATGGTTAAGGCGCCAGGCTTTACCCGACATTTCCTCAATCCGTGATCATTGGAGCACATTTATGCTGCAATGTGACCACTTAGTAATTGCGCTCCTTGCTGAAGGCACTGCTCTATTTAGCATCAGTATCTTCTCTGCTGGCTCCTAACCACATTCTCTAACATATATTACTCCTTCCCTCTCCTTCTGCCCACTACTCTAATAATTTCATTCAGCCCATTTCCCCAACTCAATCGGCTCACGAACGGCGAAGCCAGCTGACTCGCAATGGACGCCTTGCTCCATTTATCTAAGCCGACCCCTTTCCCTCTCCCTCTTCACTCGCCACATAATCATCTCAGCATCCTCGCTTGAGTTTGCCTTGAGCGATGTAGCAATTGTCGAGAGCAATAATACGTAAACTCGAGCTGATTGATTTGAACATTTCACTGGCTTAATGAAGATAGTCGCTTAGCGCCCAGTTTAATTTTTTTTTATTAAAAAAATTTTTGTTTTTTTTTCTATTTTATTAATATACACTTTGGCTAACGTTTCGGAAGGAGGAAGGAACACGGATTTGGTGAAAAATGAGGAGAATATTTTGACAAAGTTTTAGTGGATACGCAGATGCTCCGTTGATGGGTGCGTGCGCTGTCTGTGGCCACCGAAGCCGCGTTTTGCTTCCTTTTTTTCGAGTGTAAAGGTTCGTTTTGTCAGTTTTGGTGCTTATCCTCGTTGCTTTAGAATTTGCCATTGATACTTTTTTTGTGATAACTCCTCACGACTGTGCAGACTGATGCATCACATCCAGTATAAATTGTGGTACTTGCTCTGTTTCTCCCTTTAAATGCACTCGAGTGCCTGCACATGAGGTCTGTATAAGTCAGATACACTAATGTACACCAATGTTGTGAATTGGACGTTGAGTTATGCTGATGGGAAGTAGTAAAATGAGGTGATTTTTCGACTGTGAATCTGTCATTTCTTGTCTTATGTCTTAGTGTTTCAACTAGGGAAACAACAATTATCAAGTTCTTTGTCTTTACCTCAAGGTGCCAACGTTTTTGTCATGATGATTTCCTCAACCATCCGATGATATTTCTTTTGCGTCTCCTGATGACTTCAATGTGGCACTGTGTGGCGGGTAGCAATGGCTGTGTTTGGACTGTGTCGTGAGTTTTGGGATGAAAGTTCTGTATTCCACCTGGATCACCTCGTGCTGCTTTCGTAGCCATCGGCATTCTTAAGGTGTACTCAGTCAGCTGTGTTCATTCATGTGGACATCTTGTAGCCAATCTGTGTTCGCGGTATTGGAAGTATTTGTTGGGAAAGTCCAATTTTCATTAATGTCGCGTGATGAGGTCTAGTTTCGTTGGTTTGCAATATCGTCTGTTGAAGTAGTTTTCAGGTTTAGGAGGAAGATTACTGTCATTGTTGCAGTCACTTTTCTAATTTGAAGACATTGTACTTTCCACAGTATGACGGTGGTGTTGTGTTTGCTGTAGCAATTATTCAGTGGTTATATTGCTGGCGGTGCAGATAGCCAAGTGACTAGGATGGAGGTAGTAGGGTGGACAAAAGATGAAAAGCGCATCCTGTCATTTGACGAAGGGAGAAGTCGAAATGGGAGGAAAAGAGGAGTATATTTTGCGATTGTTATAGTGGATTCGGAGGTGTCGTGGATTATTGGATGTGATTCGCCAAGGCGTCCCATGGGAAGGCAGAGATCGGAGGCTGCGGTGGAACGGAAGTCGGCGACGGCGACGAAGACAATGAGTGCTCCGATGAAGGGATATTAGGCTAACGGGTTGCAAACAAGGGAGTCTCAAAAATCAGCCACAAGTCAGCCAGTTAGTCAGTCAGTCAGCATACACGATTGGCGAGGCCACACACACATTGCGACTGGACATTACAACTGCCTTGAACGAAGTGAGCATGAGGAGGTGCGATTGTTCGCGATGTTGGACAAGGAGGCCGCTGAGCCGAAATTGCACACCACTCGGGAATTCTGCCTAATGGGAAAAGGTAGAGTAGACAGAAATGACGGAGAGTGTGGCCGAAGTTTCGTGAGCTTTTTGATTGAAATGCTCGGATCTTGCCGGTAGGATCTGTCCATTTTATGAAAAAATACTTATCGGGGAGAAAAACGACTTTTTAATTGGTACTTTATTTTTCTCTACTCTTCTTGCTTCAATATATGCTGGGCCTACTGTGATCATTAACCAGTCATTTGATTTACGTTAGTCTGAGTGTGGGGCGATTTTGTGCCCTTTGCTTATTGTGAAGTTCATTTACGCCACTCGACTCTAACCAGTTTCAAGAAGGGTAAACGCTGCAGATGCATTTGCGGAAATTAGGGGAAGTGGTGTTTGGAACATCATTAGAAGAAAATCGAAAGCGAAACCATGCTGCTTCGTGATACTGCCGGCCGCAAGCTGCATTTCGGCAACTAGTGGACAAATTGCAGAAAATGGCTGAGAAAGGTCTGTCGCACGCGCCACATTCCCGCACTCAACACCCGCGACAACTTGTGAATTCGAAGACATTAAAATGAAGGAGGCGTAAAATGAGCACGGATTAAATTGCCACCCTTTGAGCAGTAAGAAGCAAATTGCTCTTGTTTCATTCCAGAAAGAGACAGAACTTTCCCAGTAAGCCTGATCTTTTAAACCAAATCTCAACGGTGCAATGTTTTCCACTTATTGCGCTCTACTGTGGAAGGAGACATTGACTGAGCCACTCTGCAACGACAGCCCGGTCTGCGAAAGTTCTGCGTCATCTCCGCGAAGGTCTTGCGAATTCCTTTATTGCCAAGATGGATGATGCTTCACTGACTCCAATTAGCGTCATGGAGGGAGATGAGACTGATGTGCGAGCGGAAGTTGCTGTAAAGGTTATATGCCAATCACACGGCGACTGGGAGTGCGGATGGTGTGCGGGTGTGACGGGTGAGTCCGAAGTCGTGGTGGTGTGGAAAGCGACTGTAATTAATGGCGACCCCGAGTCCCATGGCGAGTTCACCACGACTGGCGTGTCAACTTGGCATCAGATGACACTGATGTGTCTTCATGCCGACTGTCGGTAGCTGGATATTTTCAACTGAAGAGTAGCAGGCAACCCTGAAGGCCCGTTTAATGAACAATCGCATGCACAGCTCGCTTGCCGGCCACCTCTGAGACGAGTCGCCTCGTAGGTCAGCTCCCTCAGTCGAATCTCGTGTGAGCAGTCACCCACTTGGGCCTTTATTTCCACTAGAAGTGCACACCCACACACACGCACACTGTCTCGGCAACACTTTCCCTCGTGTAGTGATGCTCGAGACGGCTGCCCGTCTTCATTTGGCGACTGCGGAGGATTGGCAGGTGTTTGGGCTGACGGCAAGACCAACACGGATTCTCACCTTGTTCCCCTCGCTGTTCAGAGTCGAGGTTTGAGCAGAAAAGTTGAACTATTAGGCAATCCAAGAATGTACAAATTGCACGCTTCAATGTGCCATGAGGTTGATATTGTGAACTCTGAGAGTGAGTACCTCGACTCGCCTCGCCCTGCCTCCCACACGCCTACGGTCGACTTGTTCTTCTCGTTGGCATTTGCAAGAAGGCGAAATATGTCGGTAGAGGACGCCATGCCCACGTGACGAAGTAGCAGCTACTTCCAAATGGTGGTAGAAAGGTACCATGTTCTTCACCGCACAGGCGAGTCTCTCAAATGCCCCAACTACTTGTCTCTTTACTGGCGACCACTCAGAAAAACGAGGGGCTCTCTTCATCCCCACACTTGAAGAGATACTAAAGGGAGAGATGTATCTTTTGCCTTAATGATGCACTACTTCAGGAAAAGCGCCGCTCCGACTATCATATTATTTCTCCTCAAATCAAGTTGCCCTTTAATTCCACCGACGCGCACTGGAGTGCATCAGCCGAGCTGCGTGTGTTCATACTTTTGTTTGGTGTGAAAACTACAACAGGAAGCTATCTGTCGTAGTTGCCTGAAACACCGCGGTCACTTATTTCGTTGAGAGCTGCGATCTGCTCAAGAAGTGGAAAACCTCATCACTCGATCGCATCCTGCTATTCTTCCTCAGCCATTGAGCATCGGGAAAGACCAACAATCAGGTGGAGTGTGCAGAGAGCGAGGACATTTGAGGACTAGCAGCCAGCCAAAAAAATGCCATAATTAGGAGGAGATTGATGTCCGAACAACTTGATGAAGTCACTTCTTTCAAAGCTGCTCAGCTACAAGCGTGACCCTGGGAATGACGAGCGAAGAATCTTTTTCCTCTTCTTTTTCTTCTTTTCTTCTTCTTTTCTTCTTCCCTTTCCGTCCCCGGTTGTCAACTGCGTCAGTTATTGAGGGCTAATGCACACGAGCACTAGCGTTGATGTCGGCAGCTCGACCTGCGGAGAGTTGAGGGTCAGGCAGCGATCCACGCGAGCGGCGGACTGCGAACCTGCTAATCTGGTGATAAGAAAGAAATAGTCAGCGTTGTAAGCCTTCGTCGGTGCTTCCACCGTCAGTGCCCCGTTTTGCAATGCCAAACAGTGATATGCGATTATCACCGCCCAACAGATGCACAACCGAAGGCGGGCAAGGAGAAGCGGAAAACTAAGTGATTAGGGTGTAGACCCGCCAGTTCCGCCTTAGTCTCGAGGAGAGGAAAGTGCTTGGCTGTTGTGAAGGAGGAGAATGCCCACTCTTCCACTATTGATTCATGGATTCAAATGGATTCCTATGCAGAGACAAGAGACGAGAGACGAGAAATGAGGAAAAGAGGAGGACGAAGGAGGTGATGAAGGTGTCCAATGAATGAAACTGCCTATTTGGGGGTAGATGAGCACGATGTGAGGCAATATTTATTCTCCACTGAGCCTCAACGCCTCATTAAGTTAAGCATCTCCATGGTGAACGATTGCCCGAATCGGGGGAGTCACTCGTTGGGACAGAGGAATGAAGAGGTATTCTAAATGAGGAGAGTGAAGAGTGCAGGACAGACTCTGTGCCACACCCGCGGTGCGGCCGCAAAGCCAACTGAGGAAGGAACTCGAGGGGGTGTCGACCAAGTTGGAGTTACATGATAGACAGCACTGAGGCGGCGTGGGCGGTGAAGCGTTGTGCACATCCGAGCGGGACCGCCCCAGCGAGGCTTCGCACACCATAGTAATCGCCCACCGACCGAGAAGTGGTTAGGAGGGCCGGAGGGAGCGAAGGATGGAAGGATGGATGAAACCAGACAATGGGAAGTTGAGGCGTGGCAAGGGATGAAGGAGGGCTAGAGGGACGGAGGCGACGGAACTGGTCTTTCTTCAATGTCAGGCCGGAGATGTGGAGCACCATTTCCAAGCGCTAGCCTAAGGTTGAAGGAGACAGCAGACAGCGCCGAAAATAGTGCGGTGCAAAACACCATTTATGAGCTGGATCTAGGTAAGCCCCATCAAAATCTCACACGAAAATGCTTTTATTGACCCAGAAGCAAAGAGGCCCAAGCACTTGAGGAACCTCACAAGTGAGGATGTGGAAAAATGGCGTTGCGAGTCGATGAACGAGATGCGATCTGATTTCCCTCCTTTCAGTTATTCAAACCACGCCTGACCCGAACTCGACTTGCACTCCGAAACGAACGTGCCGAGGCCACACGCGAACCACGGCCCGGTTCCTGCGTGCCACATGTCCACCCAATCTCCACTCCACTCCAACTCCACGTGGCAGACATTGAAAAATACCCACCAATCGGATGCATGGGTCTGGTGACTGTGCGTTCATTTGCCGCATTATGGCTGGCTGAGAGGCAGAATCAGTCGCGCATGAGAAACGGACGATCGCCCTTCCCTCTGCTTCTTCGCCTTTAACGTCTTCCTCTGCCCCACCTTCCTGCCCTTCAACTCTCAACGTGTTTCTCTTTGCTTATTGGACTGTGCTCACTTTTGACGGAAAGCACCACTCGGAGAGTTCTCAGTCAATTTCTCCTTTCCACAGTTGTGAGAAGCTGCGCTGCACTCGAGTGGCACTCTTCATTCACTTCTTCACTATCATCACCGTCACTTGTCCACTGTCGTCGTCCACCGTCAGCGATAACCAAACACCCATGCTTCATCTCGCGTTAATTGACTTTGTGTTTCAGGTTGGCTTTGCAGGCTGCGTTGTGCGTCGAAGCCCCTCGGTACGGAAAAGGATCAGGAACCGGTTGAAGCCGTGTTTGGGTGTGGTGGCAGCGAGAAGATGGAGAAGGCGGAGTCAGCAGGTGGGAGAGCGTTCGCTCTCCGCCTGATCCCCACATGGGGCTGGTGAAGAGGAATCCACGAGCCGGGATCCCCTCACTCCCGGACGAGGTGGCACCCCAATTCTTCACCCGAAAAGTGAGTCACCATCAAAATGTTGATACTTTCTCTCCTTTTCTTTCTCTCCTCTCCTCTCCTCTCCTCATCACTCCTCTACTCTGACCTGCTCTCCTCCCTCCGCTCCTCCCTCGGTCTTCCCCTCGCTCTTCCCTCGCCTTCTCTCCCCTCCTCGCGACTCCTCGCCGACGCCTCACTTTCGTATGCCTGCATTGTAGAAGCGGCATGACCTCAGCCTAGCGCACTTATTTTGCTGTGGCTTGACCACGCAAAGACGTGCGTGAGAGCGTCGAGCCGACGCAGGAGAGAAGTGGAGACGGAGGACGGATGAAAGTGAGGAAGAAAGAAGATGCTTGGGCTGAAGGGCCCAAGTCTCATTAGAGTACTCCAAATACAATCCACTTCCTCCCCGCAGTCTTCCCTGAACCCTG
>QEYB01000205.1:0-23508 GCA_017562135.1 Dipylidium caninum | reverse complement strand
AAAAGAGGAGAGATTTATATTCAGATAATTAATAACTAAAATAATAATGCTGGTGCGTTTAATTAAAGTCCCATTTAATTAAGTATGGAGAGGGGGATTAACTACCTTTACATCTGGGGCTTGATTGCTTTCATCAGCTGCCATGGGACGTTCCTGGATCCGGGTGGCTACTAATTCGAAAAGAGCACCAGTGACAAAGTATATATATTAACTGCTCTTTCAGGGGAGATGGATTGCTATTGAGAGAAGCTCGGTCATCTGTGCAATGTCTATTTCAGAAGGGATGGGTTTGGGAATATTCAGTACAGATTCATTCAGTGGGTCTTCGTGTTCCTTGGGGGGATCTTTTGGATCATCAAGATGCAAAAATACTTCAAGGTATCCGGCCTTCTTGTGAAGAGTAACTCATTATCTAAGAAAACTATTTCATATACAGGAAATAAAGCAGTTTAAGCTCATTATACGAAGACAAAAAAAATATAAAATTGTAATGAGGACAATGTTAAGAGATCAGCTATAGATACTTATTGTCGAGAAAAAATGACGCAAACAATTTAGATTTCAAAAACATAATAATGCAATGATCAAAACTCATTTTTTTTCTTAGACTCGTCAGTGGGGAATAAACCCAAAGACTAAGAACTGATTCATCAACCTTCCGAGAGCCGCGGGTTGGTTCAGCTTAACCCGATTAGCCCGAAAAAAGTCAATAAAGGTGAGGCAGTATATATAATTTATGAACGTGATTGACATCATTTATCCCGAGTTACTTGTTTTTAATGCTTTCAAATGAGACACTATATTACATTTGACCATGTTAGCTTTGTTTGGTTTCTACAGATTTCTATCTCTTACTGACACCAAATCCTTTAAGCTTTTCAGGAATTATTTGGTTGTACTTTTTCCCTTATTATGTGTAACACTTAAACTCATGACAGTTTCGCCGTTGTTTTAAGCTGAAGCTCCCATGTTGAGGAGCTAGCAATAATGCGCATGTGTTGAGACTTAAGACAGCGACCAAACAGAAGTGGTGATAAATCCCCAGAATTAAACCCACGGCTGAACAACAGAGTTACCCAGGATCTACTTATTTATTCTCAAATTATGGTATTCCATATAAAGTTATCATAGTAAAGGAATGTCCCGCAATCCTTATAAATTTATATTAATTCCTCAACGATGTTATTAATTCATAACCGAGATAACGAGGCCATATTTGTGTCATCAGCCAGTGATTATCCAATCAACACCTTGGCAGAACCCGGTATAACCGAAAGGCATGTTCAAATTTTTTCCTGTCTATTGAACATTATTGCCACGTGAACTCTAGAATTCAGCCAACCAAGTGGCAAAGTACCCTGGTGAATTTTTGAAAATTAATCTTACTCTTCCATACAAAGTGGTCTCTGAGGCTCTGTAAGACTTCAAGGCGAGGTGAAGGCAATAAAACGTTAGGTTGTATAGCTTACGTTTGGAATAAGGGGTCGGTGAAACAGTTTGCCACCTAGTAACATCGAACGTGTTCACTAATTAATTTAACGGCGGGTGTTAGGGTTGGATACCGAGATACATTCACCCGCACGTTAATATCAACGCGGGCTGGAACCACCCTTCGCAGGTTATAATTCGAGTTGAAAGAAATGCCGAAAACTTTCAGCCCTCTCCTCGGCAACAGCATGTGGCGTCGTCACATGCCCACAGCACGAAAGACATAATAAAGTGGAACCACAGAGATGCAGTCCCCTCGATTTCACTTATAGCACTAATCTCTGAAAGGGCGTATGAGTTTTTGTATTTCAAAATTCCAATTTTGAGGGTGTGGTGGTGACGCTGATGGCAGAAGAAAAAGAAAGGACTGCTCGTTATTCATGTGGATAAACCAGAGTCGGCAATCAAAGTAAAGGGGACAAGTGGGGCAAAGTCTTTCCAGAGAAGAAGAGATGAATCAAATATAAGATGGTTTTTTGGCTTTCTTCATACCCGGTGTCGTAAATTGTGAAAGGAGGCGGAGTAAGGAGGAGCAATGAAGATTGCCGTTAAAGAGTAAGCGAGAGGAAAATGATGTAACGAGAATTTGCAAAGGGCAAGTTTAGCAAAAAAACTGAAACCAGATAATGAAATTATGTCCATTTTCTTGCCGTTGAGTAAGTCATTTAATTTATAATTTTGGTTTTAGCAAAGAAATTTGGGTAGAGAGGGGGAAACGGGAAAGGAGAGGATGGAGGTGAGGAGTCGAAGAGGAGCGAAGTTGGACGCAAAAAAAAGATGCTCAAAACAACACAAATAAATTCCAATTGTTGGAAGCACTAACTGACACTGAAAATAAATGGCAGGCAAATCTGGAATCTCCAGATGGCAAAGGGGGTGGGCGCACTTACAATCCGAAATTCTCCCCAATTTCAAGCCGAATCTAAACACGTCTTTCCCATTTAACTAGGCAATCACAGCTCTTCCACGAATTCCATGGCCCATTCGGGCATGGAGCATGGACTGAGGCCAGGTACTTTCACTTTCCACCTCAGCTTTCTCGCCTCCGTCGGTTATTCCTCACGTACCCGAAGCAGTCAAGTTCTTCTTTTCGCCATCTGGGTCCGTCGCGAGCCACTACACAAATGGTCGGCGTGCTTCAGCACAGCACAAACCGCAAGACTCGGACGAGTTGCTCCGAACCTGGGACGGTCGTGACGGGAGGGATGGGAGGCAGGCACATGACGAGGAGAAAGGTTGTCTCTCCCGCTCTTCTCCTCCATCGGGGCGACTCTCGACTGGCGGTCCATGCCTGAGCTAAGGCCCGGCGGTCCTTAGATGTCAAAAACCAATCGCGGGTTCCACGCCCTCTGTCTGCCCTGTGCCCACCTTTGGCTGAGCAGTCATTTTTCCTTCCTTCTCTTCCCGTCCGCCCGTACGCGACGCCCCACCTCGTCTGATCCTTTTTCCGCAGCAGTTGACAACGAGCTCCCCCATCCAAAAGTTGGTTTGGGGGGGGAAACCCCGTTTGGGACTGCAGACGGGGGCCTTCACATCAACGAATACAGTTTGCGGTCAGACGGTGTGAAGGTAGAAGACGGGTGTTCCAATGACAAAAATCGACTCTTCGTCTTTCCATCGCCCAATAAGGCATGCTACCGCAGAGCATCGAAACGTATTGAGGCAGATACGTCAACTAGGAATGCATCAACCGTCCTCCCGGTCAATTCGGCGAACCTCTTCCGCTTCTGCACATCTTCGCCTCTAAGTCCGCGGACCGTTCCTTGAACCCGCTTGCGCAAAAATCTGCAGGCGGATGGAAAGGTGGTTCACGAAGGCAAACGAGATCACCATGGGCCAAAATCACCCCCATGGACGGATGGACTCAGTCGTGGCACCGAGAAGCCACACCTCCTCGTCGCCACGTTCGAAATCTCCGCCTCTGCACCACTCGTGGCATAAACTGGTGCTCCAAGTCCTCGCGTCAATCGAGAGCATTCACGCATGCAGCACAACGACTCTCCCGCCACCCCCCCACCCCACCACCCCACCCCCCCCGCCTGCTCCACGCCACCCTGAAACATCCAACACCACACCTCCGACCGTCCCTCCCCCCACCAATGCCCACTTCTGACGTGGAGAAGGAGGATCCGGGCTGACTGCGAGTTGGCCGCACCTCGGTGTAAGACGGCAGCTGCTTCACCCCCCGCCTCCAACGCGGTGTCGCCGCCTCCCTCCCTCCCTCCCTCTCCCTCACACACACACACAACACACACACATACACACACACACCCAATTCCACCACGCCACTGGTCGTCTCGTCGTGATGACCATCAACGCCTCGCGTCTAGCTTCTCTCTCCATTTTTCGCCTTCCCATGGCAGGGAGGTCACCAGGCTGCCTTCTGATTTGCCCACCTCCAACACTGCCCACACCGAGAGGATGTCCAAAGGCCTCCACTGCCCACGATCGCCGACGTAGAGAGAATGCACCCCAATATTCATCACGACTGATCACCTCCCTTCAAGTCTCCTGCAGCAATCGCACTACTGCATACAACCTCCGCCGACGCGGCAACGTGCCGCCCTCCACACCTCTCGCTCAGCCCATTGGCGATTCACGGGCACTTTGTTTACGAGTCTAACGCAACCCCTCGAAGACGAGTCCCCCATTGACGACTGTCGAGGCGGCGAGACCCCAACGCCCTCAAGCTCATCTTTTCACGCAGTGCCCAGAACCGTCGTCTTCCTCGTGACTCCGAACAACTGATATCGTCCTCTCCACTCATTCTCCGCCCTTCAGTCGCACTCCATCTGTTCACCCAACTGTGGTGGAAGAAGATGATGTTCTCCACCAGGCGCGCTAATTTGACAGGCGGTGATTCTTTTTCCTCTGAAGAAGTCAGCGTGGGACAGCAGACGCGAAGGCGAAGGCCGGGGGGCGGAGAGGCGGCGGGAGCGGGGGCGGAGGAGCAGACACTGAGGCGAGGATGAGGAGGAGGAAGAGGAGGAAGAAGAGGAGGAGGAAGGAGGAGGAGGAGAAGGAGGAGGAGAAGGAGCAAAGGAAGGAGAAATGGAAGAGAGAAGGAGAAATGGGGTAGACTACTGCCTGTTCCCCCTTGGAGAATCCTCCAATAGCCCGACTACGTGGCAGACTGAGAGCCCCAAACACCTCTCAGCCCGTCGTCTATCGTCACCAGCCGATCCTCTTCCATTTTCTCACCTCCCCCCCCCCACCTCCCCCCACACCCAATGTGCTCTCATCCACGCACCCTAACGACCACCAGTCCGTCCGCCCCGTCCACATCCTCCTCTTCGTCCGTTGAAGCGCTTCAAGCACCTCCCACACCGCCCAATATCCGCCTCGTCTGAGACCAAGTGGTGCTCTCATCGCCCTTCGCTTGCCAAATTCAGCTGCGCGCGGATGCGACGCGACGCGACGCGACGCGCAGACGTCTGCCTCGACGAGGTGAGCTGAGCTGAGCTGAGCTGAGCTGAGCTGAGCTGAGCTGAGGTGAGGTGGGGAGACGTTCTTCCACACATAATTGTGTTGTCTGTCCTGAGACGAGTGTGCGTGCGGACGTCGGAGGTGTGGCGGAGGAGGAGTAGACGACGAAGCCCTCCTCGTTCCACTCACCCGTCACCTGTGAGGTGGAAGTGACTTCAAACCACCGCCGTCTCCTCGATCGCTGATTGTCTCTAAGCACAACGGCCCGAGTCTGAGCCTTTGCACCGCCTCGCACATCCTCCACACTGGTGTGAAATGTGGCGAGAGAAATGGCCGTCAGATGGGGTGCGGATCCTCCCACTCACCACCCACCATCAATGTTGGCGCTTCAATGAGGTGACTTTGCGATGTTCAACTCGTCAACCTCCTCAAAGATTCACCAGGCGTCAAGAAATGAGCCCAATTCTTCCATCCAGCCCCGCATCGCCGCCATGGCCTTTTACCCACCGTCTCGCCTACTTAAATGTGCACTACGTTGTTCAACTCTGTGACGAGTTCACTGCCCTCAAGTGGCAGTATTTCATCCGCCCCTCCGCGTCTCCTGTGACGCCACGCGTGTGTCAAACCTCGCGCCAGCCCGAGGCGCAGGGGACGCTCGCCACCACCCGACACTAATCGCCACACACTGGACTGACGCTGACTGTCACGCTGGTGAAAATGACGGTACTTTAAAGTCAATCACGCGGAGTGTATCACCGAGGAGCTTGCGTGTGCCGGTTGATTGACTGGGCCCCACTTGTTTGCTTCTAAGCGGCGGTTTTCTGCCATTCCACCGTCTCTGCGACGCGCCCCTCGACTTTCCCCTTTGGTGCGCTTTTCGGGTACGTGCTTGGAAGAGCGGAAGAGACGAGGGGAGAATAAATGTCGACGGTGTGGTCAAACATTTTGGGAGGTTAGTAGGCGTGAGTCAAGGAGATCGGGAGGGAGGAAGGAAGAGGTGGACTTGGTGAGGAGAAGATGATCTCGAAGGTTTACTCCCTCACCCGTGTCTCCTTTCGCCTCTCATGGGTTCGTTGGTTGCGTGAGTAAAAAAGCTTCAGCTGAAACAGTCGTCATTCACGGGGACCGGCGGAGGAGCGCTTGAATTCCTCGTCCCCTCGAGGCGCGAGGACGTCGTCGCAGTGTTCACCGATGTTTGTGATCCTTTAATCCACAACCGCATGGCCAACGTAGTCCGTTCTTCGCTACTCTGCCCCGCCCGGTCCCCACCGTGGAATCGTTTCTGCCTCCCGATGCCAAACGGACAAGCCGACGCCAGAGTCATCCATGTTCTCAGTGTGTGAGACGACTCCTGAATAGAAGACGATGGTCAGGTTCGAGGCTGGAGGTGAGGCGCGGACGCAGAAGGTGGTTTTCAGGCATCAGCGCTTACGGAAGATCGTCTCACTCAGGAAGTGGTACAATCGCGGAGAGCATCTCTCCCAGCGGTTGGGCTACTGACGTCCACTGGCGGGAGGAGATCGAGGAGAGACTAACCGCCGGGTCGGCCTGTTCCGAGTGTCCATCAGCGTGGTCGGCCTATCGAAGGGGGAAGAGACCACGTGAGGTCTTGAGCGACGCCCCAAAGCCTAGTCGCTTGCGGTGATTCGCCATTTCCCCTCCCAGCGGAACTGGTGGCTGCAGATCCGCGAGAAAATCACCCCACGGGCCTGATTCTCCAACCCGACTTGCCGGAGGAGAAGATGAAGAGTCAGGCGAACGCGTGAGGAGACAGTCTCCGAGACTTGAGGCTCTTCACTGCGGGTTTCTCCACATACCTCGCTGAGCCCTTAGACGTGACCGCGGAACAATCCAGCTACGGCTGAAGTTGACGCTGCCAATCTGACAAAGCCCATGTGGTCGCCGATCCGGGGACAGTGCAGTTATCATATTGCCTGAACAACCTCCGATCGGGTGGCTGGACAGGTGACAGTCTCGTCCGGAACCTTTGGACGAGGACGTCGCGTCCTGAAACACCTGCGAGTCAGACGTCACCTCGTGTCTTCTATTGGCGGCCGGTGTGGAAGCCAATTTCCCCCGCCGCGATCGAGAATGAGGCGCGTTGTTGGGTTTACAAGTCTCTTTTGGCCTTCCACCAGTCAAGTTGGAGGTGTCCCCGAGTCTAAGCCTCAAGGGGAGTGAAAACGACCTCCACTAGCCTCAAGGGAGGTCAGAATTACCTCGGCCACATGGTAGGTGGAAATTCGCGTTAGTGAAAGTCTGCTTTCGCTTTTACATTGTCCCCACTGCCGGTGTTTCAGTGGCGTCTTGGCCTTGACGGCTTCTGGGCTCGCGACAAGGGGAAAGAGGACCAGAATCCCTCACACATTCACGAAAACCACTCTTTGCAGACTTAAATTGCCGTAAAATTGCATTGACTGGCGCAAGCGCTGAGGCCCGCGTTGGTCCCCCAATGGCCTCGTGGTGTTTGCCTTCGGAGGCCTCAACTAAGCCGGCTTGTCTTACAAGCCGTTCGTTTGACGTGGCTTCCGCCGTTTGGCTACGCGAGACCACAACGACGACTACAAGAGAGGCTGGCTCCCCGTCTCTTGGAGCCAAACGGGAAGGAGGCCGAGAGCAAAGAGCTCGGGATGACGCAGTTCCCTTGAAACAGTCCCGCGCTTCCAAATTCGGTGGAGAAAATCCGTGTTTGGTTCCTCGAGGGCTGTAATAATCCTCCTCGGTTGGGTCTTTCCATCCTCCCGAAAAGATGACAGCGGCCACTTCCGAGGCCGCTTGGACGAGATTCGGCGGGTGTTTGGAGTCCCTTCGTGGAGTAATCCAGACCTGCCAGCCGGACAGCGAGAATCCTCGAGGCCGAAGCGCTGAATGTGGACGAAGTAGCCAACTGATCCGGGGATTCTCGAAGGAGCTGCGTCAACCAAATACACGAGGTATGCTGCCACGTGCTCGCAATGGCGGTGGAGGAAGAGAAGCATAGGAGGCCGACGGGAGATATGCCACTGTCGTCAAATCGTCCACGCAGGCAGAGGGTAGGTTTCTCTCGAAAGTCTGGTCGTCTCCTCCTCCGCGCAGATCCTCTAGGATGCACTTGGCGCGTGTTACTGACCTTCCTGGCCGCCGTCGGCGAGAAGCTACGCAGGAAAGAAGAGTCAACTAAATCGTCATGACATTCATGGAATTAAATGGAAGAATTGAACAATTTCCTTGACGCCTGGTGAATCTTTGAGGAGGTTGACGAGTGGAACATCGCAAAGTCACCTCATTGAAGCGCCAACATTGATGGTGGGTGGTGAGTGGGAGGATCCGCACCCCATCTGACGGCCATTTCTCTCGCCACATTTCACACCAGTGTGGAGGATGTGGCGAGGCGGTGCAAAGGCTCAGACTCGGGCCGTTGTGCTTAGAGACAATCAGCGATCGAGGAGACGGCGGTGGTTGAAGTCACTTCCACCTCACAGGTGACGGGTGAGTGGGAACGAGGAGGGCTTCGTCGTCTACTCCTCCTCCGCCACACCTCCGACGTCCGCACGCACACTCGTCTCAGGGACAGACAAACAAATGATGTGTGGAAGAACGTCTCCCCACCTCACCTCAGCTCAGCTCAGCTCAGCTCAGCTCGTCGAGGCAGACGTCTGCGCGTCGCGTCGCGTCGCATCCGCGCGCAGCTGATTGGCAAGCGAAGGGCGATGAGAGCACCACTTGGTCTCAGACGAGGCGGATATTGGGCGGGTGTGGGAGGTGCTTGAAGCGCTTCAACGGACGAAGAGGAGGATGTGGACGGGCGGACGGACTGGTGGTCGGTTGGGTGCGTGGATGAGAGCACATTGGGTGGGGGTGGGGTGGGGGGGGGGGAAGGTGAGAAAATGGAAGAAGGATCGGCTGGTGACGATAGACGACGGGCTGAGAGGTGTTGGGGCCTCTCAGTCTGCCACGTAGTCGGGCTATTGGAGGATTCTCCAAGGAAGGCAGTAGTCTACCATTTCTCCTTCTCTCTTCCATTTCTCCTCCTTTGCTCCTTCTCCTTCTCCTCCTCTTCCTCCTCCTCTTCCTCGTCCTCTTCCTCCTCCTCTTCCTCCTCCTCTTCCTCCTCCTCATCCTCGCCTCAGTGTCTGCTCCTCCGCCCCCGCTCCCGCCGCCGTCTCCGCCCCCGCCTTCGCCTTCGCGTCTGCTCCCACGCTGACGTCTTCAGAGGAAAAGAATCACCGCCTGTCAAACAGCGCACCCGGTGGAGAACATCGTCTTCTTCCACCACAGTTGGGTGAACAGATGGGAGTGCGACTGAAGGGCGGAGAATGAGTGGAGGATGGACGATATCAGTTGTCGGAGTCACGAGGAAGACGACGGTTCTGGGCACTGCGTGAAAGATGAGCTGAGGGCGTTGGGAGCCGCCTCGACAGTCGTCAATGGGGACGTCTTCGAGGGGTGCGTAGACTCGTAACAAAGTGCCGTGAATCGCAATGGGGAGCGGAGGGTGGAGGCGGCACGTTGCCTGCGTCGGCGGAGGTGTTGGTGCAGTGAGTTGGCGATGCTTGAAGGGAGGTGGATCAGTCGTGATGAAGGGGTGCACTACGTCGGCGATCGTGGCAGTGGAGGCCTTTGTGGACGGTGTGGCAGTGTTGGAGGTGGGCAAATCAGAAGGCAGCCTGGTGACCTCCCTGCCATGGAAGGCGAAAAGGGGAGAGAGAAGCTAGACGCGAGGCGTTGATGGTCATCACAGACGAGACGACCAGTGGCGTGGTGGAATTGGGGTGTGTGTGTGTGTATGTGTGTGTGTGTGTGTGGAGGAGGGAGGGAGGGAGGGAGGGAGGGGCGACCGCGTTGGAGGCGGGAGGGTGAAGCAGCTGCCGTCTACACCGAGGTGCGGCCAACTCGCAGTCAGCCCGGATCTCCTTCTCCACGTCAGAAGTGGCATTGGGTGGGAGGAGGGACGGTCGGAGGTGTGGTGTTGGATGTTTTAGGGTGGCGTGGAGCAGGCGGGGTGGGGTGGGGTGGGGTGGGGTGGGGTGGGGCGGAGGAGAGTCGTTGTGGCTGCATGCGTGGAATGCTCTCGATTACGCGAGGACTTGGAGCACCAGTTATGCCAAGAGTGGTGCAGAGGCGGAGATCGACGTGGCGACGAGGAGGTGTGGCTTCTCGGTGCCACGACTGAGTCCATCCGTCCATGGGGGCGTGATTTTGTCCCACGGTGGAAGAGTTTGCCTCGTGGAACAGCGACCTGCCATCCGCCCTGCAGATTTTGTGCGCAAGGCGGGTTAAGAACGGTCCGCGGACTTAGAGGCAAGAAGTGCAGAGCCGAAGAGATTTGCCGATTGATGACCGGGGGACGGTTGATGCATTCCGAGTTGACGTCTGCCTCAATACGTTTCGATGCTCTGCGGTAGCATGCCTTATGGGCGATGGAAAGACGAAGAGTCGATTTTTTGTCATTGGAACACCGTCTTCTACCTTCACCACCGTCTGACCGCAGTCGCCTGCATCGCCGGACCAGCGGCCAGTGACGAGGTGGGGGGCCGCAGTTTCCCCATCGTTCCTGGCCTCAGTCCATGGGGGCGTGATTTTGTCCCACGGTGGAAGAGTTTGCCTCGTGGAACAGCGACCTGCCATCCGCCCTGCAGTTTACAGAACAATCAAACTGTATCTCGGTGATGTGAAGCCCCGTCTGCAGTCACGGTTTCCACCACTCGATGGGGAGCTCGTGTCAACTGCTGGGAAAAGAGGATCAAACGAGTGGGCGTCGGGCGTCGGGCGGAGGGAAGAAGGAGAAAATGGACTGCTCAGCAAGGTGGTGCACAGGGCAGACAGAGTGGCGTGGAACGCGATGTTTTTGACAGTCTAAGACGCCGTGCCTTAGCTCGGCATGGACGCCAGTCGAGAGTCGCCCGATGTGAGGGAAGAAGCGGGAGAGACAACCTTTCTCCTCGTCTGTGGCCTGCGTCCCATCCCTCCCGTCACGACGTCCCAGTTCGGAGCAACTCGTCCGAGTCTTGCGGTTTGTGGCTGTGCTGAAGACGCCGACCATTTGGTGTGTGGCTCGGACGGCCAGTGGCGAAGAACTGACTGCTCGGGGTGAGGAATAACCGACGGAGGCGAGAAAGCTGAGGTGGAAAGTGCGGAGAAGGCGGACTGGTGCCGAGGCGTGATGGCCCGACGACTACAGCAGTCCGCTTTACTGCGTGTTGGTGTCTTTCGCAGATGGAGATGAGCAGATTCGCACCGGAAGTGTTTTCATCGCGAATTCCAATGTCCGCTCGTTTTGTCAATTCAATTAATTTTCGGTGGCTCAAACCATCGTTTTGCTTTCGATCCCGCCTCTCGGCTTCTCTCGCCAAGACATTCTTTTTCCTGTCGTTTTTTTAGATTCTATCTCTTCCGGCGATACATCGACGGCCTCTTTCGCCACCCCACTGACAAACGAGGCAACTTTCTGTCTCCTTGAACGCTAAAATTTTTCAAAATCACGAGGCTTGTATTATTCTCAGCTTCTTTTTTCTCCAAACTGTCGTCATTTCAATTGCTCTCGCCAACGAGTCCACCTTTTTTTCTTCGCCCCCATTCGCCCCCCCCCCCCGCAGGCCTCAGCGACTTGTCTCTTCTGTCAGCCCCGAGACAACTGGAAGAGCAGACGTCTCCAGTGTCAATTGCTTTTTATCCTCATTAATAGGCGCTGAGTTTTATCAAACACCCTCGTAAAATCACATTCCACCGCGGCAATTGTGACGATTCTCTGCTCCTCGCCCCGTAAACACACCGCGGTGATGGAGCTCACAAATTCACTCGAGGTGAAATTTATTAATTAAGATGAAGGCGCCTTTTGTCGCCGTGCGATTCCATCCTCGCGCTGGAGCGACCTTTTGGGTCATCATAAGATTACACAAGTTGGTGGCAATTTTATTTACCGTTTCAAGGTCTGCACGACGGGCTACCGAGGTGATTCCACGATGAGAGAGGTAAGATCGGACAAGCTGGCTCTCCCCTGGCCCCGCGCCTCCTCCTCCACCCACTGCGTCGGCCTCCAGCCCGAAATGGGGGCGGAGGAGGGCAACGGGGGTGTCCTCACCTCAGGTGAGCGGTTGAGGCGCGTGGCATGCGCCGGTGAGAGAATCGACTCCCTATTTTCCACCGAGTGAGGATTGACAGAGGCAGAAGGCGGCTGACAACTCGAAAGTCATTCAGCCGTCATTGTCGAGGTGTCGGCAGTTACACGAACACGAGGGCTGTTTTGGCACACTGGAGAGCCCGTAAAACGGTGAAAGGTTCATCGCTGCCAAAGAGGCCATTTCTCCTTCATACAATTCTCAGTCTCAGTTTAGCAGAGTTACACAACTTGCCACTGTAGTTGGACATGCAGCCAGAGGGGCAGCGGGACGACGAGGGGCTCCCTCGCGCCCTCCGTCTCTGCCACCGAGGCGCGCCGAGTTCCAGAATAATGACACGTCCGCTCGTAGAAGTCTTCACACGTCCACGTGGATGAGTTACAAATTTTCTAAACTATTTAGTAAGGAGATTGTTATAAATTTTTTGTCTTTAGAAAATCGACTTTCTCTTTCCGCGGGTATGTGGAACGTTGACTGTCGAGTGTCACTATGTAATTTAATGATTCTTGGGCGATTTGAACACATTCTGAAGCTCATTCGGTGAGTCACATCGCCGGGCTTCGCCTTCTACCCCTTCATCGTCCTACTCGATTATCCCCGCGAGTCAATATTCCCCTGAGAAGGCAGCGCAGTATCGATTTTTGGTGAGCAATCTGATTGGTTCAGCATTTTTAGCCAATACGAGGGCAGGAAATGGTTAAACGCATTTCAGTCTTGTTTTCAGGGCTGGTTAACGTGAGAACCCGGAAGAGAAATTCTGATTGCTTTCCCCGCCCTTTACTGATTTTCCCAACACACTCGGGACATGATTTTGTCCTAAGCATATCGGAGAAGTCGGAAAAGCAAAGGCGCTCAGCCCGATCCCCCGTGTAACGCCTCTCCTTCTTGTAATTAAGCCCCAGGAACTATGAGGCAGTGAATGGCTCAAATGTGCCTTCGCCTCTTCTCTACTTTAGTTTTCGTCGCCGTGCGAGCGTCAATATGTCGTCTACCACCCCGACTGGCCTCGATACATACGTTTGAACCAACAGCACTCTAGCGGAATGAGCAGAAGGTCACCCTGTGCATCTATCACCTTTATTAAGGCCACAAATGGGACATTCTAGTCATCGATGGCCTGCTGACATAAAATTTCCCAAGGCGACAATAACGGCCGAGAGGACAGGGGGAAGGAGAAGGCGAATTGTGAAGATTGTCATGTTTTTCTCATCAATTCAAGTCCCGCCTTCCTTGACTGCAAGTCGACTTCGGGTTGTGCGAGAGGAGAGCAAGAAAGAGAGAGAAGCGAAGAGAAGAGAAGCAGTAATGTTACAAAAAGGCTGGAAGTCGGCGGAACGCCGACTAACTCGCAGAGGTTGGACCGAGATCAGCGCATAGCGGCGATGTAGGCGTTTGGCCACGCCGGGAGACAGCACCGACACTTGTCTTCTTCCGTTACCGAGTCATTTCTTCCTCTGCATGTGTGCGCGTTGGTGCGGAGTGCGTGTTGCTGGGTGCAACCGTGCCACCGCGCCGGCTTTGAATAGACCAATGAGACGTGGGCATGTGGTTTTGAGTAGCCAATCGCGGAGGAGGACGACAAAAGAGGCAACTGGTAACCAAGTGACGTCACTGTATGAAATGCGAGGGAGTGAGGAGGCCTTCTATTAAATGCACCTCAGTGTACCTGCTGGAATAGCCGACTGACGAAGTGACAAATTGACGGAGTGAAGGGAGCGCACTTCAGCATGAGTTTGTTTCGGAGGATTCTCGTGCCCTGCTTACTGGCGGTCGGCCTCTGCTCAACCCGCTTGGCGGCGCAGAATCCCCAACGACACAGCCGAGGACCCCGTTGAAGGCGGTGTCAAACTCGCTGCTTGGCATATCGAAGAGTTTGGCACGTACTTTGCCATCATTTTGAGTCTTTTGGGCATCACCCTCTTCAAAATGTACTTCCCCAAGGTGCCCTGGCTGCCGAAATACGTTCCACAATCTCTCATCCTCATCGTCATCGGCGTCATATTTGGCGCCATCCTCAATAAGATCACCAACTCGGGGCTGGAGCACACAATTTGGAAGTTGAATCCCGACATGTTTTTCCACTTTCTCCTGCCACCGATTGTTCTGGAGTCGGCGTACAGCCTCTACAACCGTACCTTCCTCGATTACCTCGGCAGCATTCTCATCTACGCGGTGGTGGGGACTGTGCTCAACTTCCTCATCATTGGCCCCCTCATGTATGGGATAGACAAGGCGGGAGGCATGGGCGTCGACTCGGTGAACATCTCCCTCAACGCCTACCTCCTCTTCTCCTCCCTCATTGTCGCCGTAGACCCTGTCGCAGTTTTGGCCATCTTCCAGGACATCGGCGTGGAACCGGGCCTCTACTACATGGTCTTTGGTGAGTCCCTCCTCAACGACGCCGTCACTGTCGTCCTCTACCGCATCATGAGCGAGTTTTTGGGCGATGCGGATGTCGATATTGGACAGATTGGCCTTGGAATCGGCTCCTTCTTCACCATCTCCTTCGGCGGCCTCCTCGTCGGAGTGACAGTCGGTGTCATCACCAGCATCTTCACTCGTTGGACTGGCCATTTCGGCTGTTTCCTCGTCTTCCTCATGGCCTACTTCTCCTACATCCTGGGCGAGACCCTCGGATGGTCGGGCATCATCTCAATGATTGGATGCGGACTTGTGCAAGCCGACTACACCTTCCATAACATCTCGCCGACGGCCCTCTCCAGCGTCCACCAAGTGATTAAAGAGGTGGCCGAGATAAGCGAGTCCTACATCTTCTTCCTCATCGGTGTACAACTTTTCTCCGCCGAAATTGAATGGAACACGGGATTCTGCCTGTGGGGAATGGTGGTCTGCCTCATCGCTCGAGCCATTGTCGTCCTCCTCCTCACGTACATCATCAACTTGGTGAACTTGAACAACCTTCGTGTCACTCTGAAGCAGCAGGCCATCCTCATCTACGGCGGTCTGCGAGGCGCCGTGGCCTTCTCGCTCGGTCTCCTGGTGGAGAACAGGGAGCTCGGAAAGGATGGGCCCAAAGTTCGCCGCATCATTGTCACCGGCACCCTCTTCATCATCCTCTTCACCGTCGGCTTCATGGGTCTGACAATGAAACCGCTGGTGAAACTGTTTCGAATCAAGCTGGCGGCAAAGGAAGAACTCTCCCTCTTCGGCGATCTCAACGGCAACGTTTTGGATCATGTTTTGGCCGGGGTGGAGGCGATAATCGGCTCAAATGGACGCAATCGTGTGCGTATCTTTTTCACTCGTTTTGACGACCGGTTCACTCGACGATGGCTTCAACGGAATCCGGAGACTCATGATGAAAGAATCATCAGAACGTATGAGAATATCGCCTTGAAGTTGCATTATGCAACCATCAAGCCGCTCAAGTCATCGGCCTATTTGGAAGGACTTCCGGAGACCATTCGACAGAAGCATTTGATGGAGAGCGGAGACTCCACCCTCCATCTGCCCTCCCTCGCGACGAGTGTTTCGGATCCGCGGTTGCTCGAATACTTCGCTTCAACTCAAAATCTCCAAACGCAGTCCTACGATTCCCTAGATACCCTCCAAAATCGCGAGGGCGTTCCCGCCGGTCCCGAAGCGTCGAGAGACTTGGGCAACCTTGTTGATCCTGACTGGCGACGCAGAGTGAGCATTATAGACAAGGGGAGGCAGGAGGACTTTGAGAAGCAATTCTTCAGTGTTCTACGCTCCAAAGCTAAAGCGTCAAGGCTGCTGAGACTGAAACGCAACCGACCGAGACCGGTGGAGTCTGTCACCAATGACGAAAGCGAGGGCAGTGAGCTGGAGAGGCGGAGGGCCAGGCAGACGGCGGCGAACACAGCGATAAATCGTGTGGCAACACAGCCGGACCACATCAACACAGCTTCGACGAGGGGGAGCAGCGCGAAGGACCACGAACAACTTCCGCCCCGAGACTACCCGGGGAACAGGCCCAAGGGTAATAAGCCCCACTTCAAAATTGGAGGCGACGAGTGAGCGAGACGTCGTCTCATCGTTTACCTTGACACTACTTCATCACCTCTGCCAATCTGATTTCAACTGTCTTTCCCTGTTGAAAATCATGACCCCAAAAAGTGTACAGTTAACTCCCAGTCTTCTCTCTCTGTGTCTCACGCAAGTCAGAGGCTTACCAGGAACCGGGGGCGCCCTAAGGTAGAGACGCAATTGAGCGGCACCTCTGGTGGCGTGAATGTCTCCTCAGGGATGACAAGACAAGGCGACTTGCATCGAGTCTGGGCGGTGACGTCGGCGAGAAACGCCAATTTTGCCAACTGCACTTGGCAGAAGGAGGTCGGCTGCCACCTTCGCGGTGTGTTCACCAGACTCCAAATCTGCCGATGCCGAGGAGGTTAGGAGAAACACAAGGACAGGCTAACGCGTTTCATCCATAATTCTGCCATTCCTCTTGCATTCAGGAGAGCGACAGGGCATTTGGTGGGTGATGAGCGGCCGAGTGGGGTGGTTGACAGCTTCATCCATCAGTAGGAAAAGGAAGAGGCCAATGAATCAAAAGCAGTCGCGTGGGTGGTCTTATATTTTGAAAAGTCTCAATTGTTAATCGCATTATTCCCCTTATGCCAACGATTTCGCGCTACAGTAGTTTACTCCCCAGCCTCCGACTCGCCTTTTATGGTCGTATTTCCTCCAACAGGCGTCCCTGGCCTTTTGTACGGATACTAAAATAAGCCTAATTGAAATGCGAGCACATTTAGATGGATTCTTTCTCTCTCTTCGGCCGGGATTTAAGGCGAATGCGGTGCCTTTGAAGGACAATTAAATGGTTAACATCAACTGCTCTGCAGGTCCATCTGAAGCGACGCGCAGACCGGTAGATCGAATGGGAACGATATTCACACTGGCTCTCTTGCACGATAGAAATACAAAGGCGGCCTCAACGGCCAATCCAGGTTGTTTTTGATAAAGGGGATGGCTGGTCCTGTGATTTCAACTTCCATGTAGTAGGGTAGGTAGCTGCAAGTGTATCCTCCAGTGGAAGAAAAAGTTTATTCGGCTGAAAGAAACAGCCTTTCCACAGTCTAGTTACTCAGATTAGACTTGTGTGCCTGGCAAAGGGATGTAAAGTTTAATCTGCCACCCATTCGGCCATCGTTCAAATGGAACCCACCCCCTTTTTCTGATTGGCTAGCATCCGTCCGGACGGACATGATTGGTCGTTCCCCAAACCAATCACAGGCGTCCCTAAGGGAACACCCAAAAAGCACTTCCTTTAATATCTGCAGTCATTTTTGAAAATTTAGGTGGAATTTATGGTTCCCTCTGCTCTTCACAAGGGCGTTTTAAGATTATACAACAAAAATACGACGGGTGTTTTTTGGGGACAAACGGACTAGATGAGAGCACCCACTTGCAGACTTGCGTCTACTTGGATTTCGGCGTCGATTAGCCAGACATTAAGAGCACATTACCTCCCTACTGGTGGAAATAAGCCTGATAAAACGATCAAATACCATCTCGTGTAACAATAAGTAACACCGCATATGAGATATTTTAGCTGGTCGCGCTACCTTCCTCCTCCAGATTCCGACAGAGTGCTGTTGGCTACCTGGAAGGGCCAGCAGGGGGAAGGTCATCACTAACACACCTTTTCTACGGCAATCGGATCACTCGCTCCGCCAGTCAATGCGGAAAACTACGAGAGTGAAGATCCAGTCACTTCTAAAGATCAATCGCCTCATCCATCACTTTCATGACAGGAAGTTAAGACACTCGGTCCGTTTATATAAGTTTGTTTTGGTCACGTGGTTGGCAATTCTCGGTACTCTTCTAGGTGGGTGAAGAATTAATTGCCTTCCACGCATCTCGTGCAAGGAGACCTCCATTTGTGCCAGGTGCCTAGAACCGCTAATTAAGAAAACCTCATAGTGTCAAGGACGCCTCCTTTTGCGACTTCTCAATTCCACATCGCAGAGGAACCTGGGACCTTCTCTTCTCCCCGCCCATTTCAGCCGGACGGGAGTGACCTGCCACCACGTAAGGGCACTCACCCGAATGGAGAAGGCGCCTCGGGCGTTGTGCGGGCTGGTGAGTCCGAGGAAAAAGGGAGTGAACTGCGTTGAAGCGGCCTGGCAACAGCCCACCTTCCGCTAGAAGGCGCTATTCGACATCGGTGGAACTAAATCGCGTCGTCTTGAACCGCGCCGCGAAGCAAAACCAAACCTCGACCTAATTCAGACGTCGTAGGCGATCGCGAGGGGTCGCCTTGTCGAGAGGAGGTCTGTCGTCGTCGAGCCTGAGAGGTTCTCCTCTGCAAGCTGAGCTCCCTCCTACGTGGATCTACGGAGGGCTTTCGAGTCGACGCACGGCTTTGGGGTTTCGGCCCCGCCGCCGTGGCGGTGGTACGAGCGCTGTCATGTGTCAGGTGTGTGGCACTGCCGCATATGACAGCGAGGCGGTGTATCCACTCGCTGTCGAACGTGAAAGAGCGAACTATTTACAGAACCGAGCCATGTCACACCCGCGATGTCGGCGGCGGAGACGGACCAAACTATGGGCCAGACTCTGGCAACAGCCGGCCAGGACAGGCGGTAAAGACTTGGCAGACGACATCCGGAGCTCGTGGCGGTGAAGTTACTTCAGGCCCCTTCGACAAATCGTGCGTCTACGCCGCCGACTCTTCCAACATTTCGAGCACGAAACCGCAACCATGTGTGTCCACACGGAACTTCCTAGTCGCCGCATCACTCGAACAGGCGCATTTCTACCAAAACACGTGAAGGAAAGACGCCTGCGCGGGTTCAGTCAAAGGAAGAAGAAACGCCATTCTCCGGACAGACTTCAAACCAAACAAAGCGGAGTCGTTTATAGGCCCTCTCTAAAGGTCGACATCCTCTGAGGTCACTAAGTGCTCCTCTTAGGCTTCATGGTGCCCGATTTTGCCGACAAAGCTGACCCAAAACCTAGCTGGCCTTGGCGGAGTAGACGCAGGGCCTAGTAACTCGCTGGGAGACGAGGAACAATTGCTTCCCACCGGTGCGAGGGAGAGTTCCGTGCCCTCGGCTTCCCTCTCGTCCCCCTGGGGCGAGAGGAAACGCTCCACATTCTCCTCTGGCTTTGTTGGGTCCGAAATCGGGTGGACGGACGAGCCACAAAGCCGCAGTCTTCAGCGTCCAGCGGCAGAATCATGCGGTTGTCAAGGGGGCAGCAAGTCACCGCTTTCACTGATCCTGACAGACCCTTCGACGAAGGGGACGTGATGGTTGCGCGCAGAAGCGCTTTTGGCCGCGTTTAGACCGGATCATGGAGGGCCTGGAATCCTCCGCCCCTGAAGGTGATTCCACGCCAGCCACGGACGCTGTGCAGCCCTTATTCCGAGGGGATTTCGCAGTGGAGACGAGACGAGGGAGGGGCTCAGCAGTTGTCGCAAGCGGCTTCCAACCGTCATCCTTCCGCAGGCCTCCTCGGCGGTTGGTCGCTGCTGCCTGTCGCAACAACCGTCGAGAAAGCGAGTCCATCGGCCGCATGAGAGTACGCCTGACGGAGAAAAGTGCCGGCTCCGCATCCCTTCACCTTCCTCGTCCACTCATCCGCCTCAAGTGGCAACATTACTTCTTCCCGACGGAAGCAGGGATTGATGTTTCTGTTCGCCTCCATCTCGTGGCGAACAGACAGAACGCTAAGACGTCATTTTTTTTTTTTTTCGTCAAGTTTCAGCACTCGGAGGGCGGAGGAGGAGGAGAGCGGACCGCAGGCAGCTGCGGAGGTGGCGGAGGAGGAGGAGGGCGCAAAGCCACTGAAGCCGTCGATGTCCGGGCAAAAGGTCGCTGGTGCCGGGAGCTTTGCTCCCGTCTCTCATTGGCGGAACAAAAAGGGCGTCCGAGCGCCACGAACTCGGCGCGGCGGGGATAACGGAAGCGGGGAGTTGTCGCGAAGGCGAGACGTGAAATAACAGCTAAGCCTTCCGCCGCCGCCGCTCTCCCATTAATCACCGGGTGTCTGCCACTCGAGGACTGAGTGCCGTGGGACAGGCCAGGGCGCGGCAACAAGCGCACAACCCGAGGCCTCTCCCACACGAGGAGGCGATCACCTGGTCTGACATGTCTCAAAATAAAAAAAAGCCGCGTTGTCGCCCCACTAAACCTAACCTTGGGAGGGTGGCGCGAGACGTCTCGTCGCCTTCTCACGGCCCCGTCGGGCTGCCTTCCCGCCGCACCGTCAACGGCGAACTGTCGGAGGACGCCGGCGGGTGCAGGTTCGAGCTGAGACGTCTGCTGCAGCTTTAACGCTGACCCGGTTCAGGCGGGCTGGTAGATGGCGGCGAGTCTCGCCAGGCTTGTCTGCCCGCCCTCCGCCGCCCTCTCCGTCGACATCACAGAGCTGAGGAATTGCCGCTGTGGAAATGTTCCCGACGGTGGAACACCGAAGAAATAAGACGTTAAGGGGACAAGCAGAGAGCAAAAAGTCCTCGGCCCGCCGCGTCGGGGCGAAAAGCCTCGCAGCTTTGAGCGTCTTCAGCCGCCAGCAACGAGTGTTGGAGGCAGAAAAATTCGCGCCCTCGTGTCAGAACGCCGTGGAGACTGGTTGGCAAAGTGCAGCCGAGTGTGTGTGTCAGACACAAACACGGGCGATTTATAAAGAACCAGGTGGATGTTTTGAGACTATGACAAGATTTGGCATTAGGTTTGCCTTCTCACTTCGCAGGGGCTAAGAGATTCACGAGCCACCTCCTCCGCCGCCCGCTCAACACCGCATCCTGCGCGTTCACAGCGACAAAGAGGAGGGAGGCGGAGGAGGGAAGAAGAAAGGTGCCGAGGAGGGAGGAGGAGGAGGAGAGCGGGGTAGAACTGGGAAGAGGTGAGCGCAACCGAGGCGTCCTCACATTTCGTCTACTCCGTCACCATTCGTCACCGTCTTCTCGACCTCCTGCCTCCACTCCCCCGCCCCTCCCCCTGTTTCTTCCCCCCCGGTCAACATCATCTTCTCTTGGTGGCATCACGAGTTCACTTGTCGAGAGATAAAAGGGCAATTAAGTTGCGTCGTTGGCTCACCGCCACCCACGGAAAAAGCCTGAATTAATGCGTAATTGCAATGAGACCCTTCAAAATACAACAATCAGTGGTCGGCGAGGATATTAATTAGGCTTTTGAAGCAAACCCTCCTTCCCGTCTTACACTTCTCCTGTTTTTTGTTTTTGTCCGTGATTATCCGTCGCGGGTGCCGCCGGCGTTGCGGTGCCATGGCGGCGCTTTCTACCGCCCTCAAAAGGGCCGTTGGAGCTGCCTCCGGGCGGAAGATCCGTGTGACGCGTCTGTGAGAGGAGCGGACTTCATGCTCCCGCCGTCGAGTTCGATGACGACCCTCCTCCACATCTCCCACGCGCCCCGCAGCTTCAACTGCCGCTTGGAGGTTCCCAGGCCAACCGCATGAGAGTAGAGCGCAATTCTGGAGGAGGCTCGCGAATTTCAGGCAGCAGCGTTGGAACGGAGCGGGCAAACGTCCCCGAGGGGGCATTACACTGCCTGCCTGAGCGTGGCAGCGAAGGGCCCGCCGTTTCCGGCTGCACACCGGGACACCGGCATGACTCCACCGAGCGGAGAGCAGAGAAGCTTGCGTGTGCGTGGGTGATGAGGAGTCGAGGTGAGAGAATAGGTTGTGGCTGTCATCGCTGTGGATCACCGCTGCGCTCCTACAACGACGAATACAGCCTGACTCCACAGCACACGAAGTGACTGTCTCCCGACCCCCTGCGCTCTGAAAATACTAGTCGGCTTCTCACCTACGAGGGCTTGGCGAAAGACAGCGCCATGTCTTGTAAGACCGTCCACGACGGAACGCGGGAGTCCGAGGACCGGCGGCAGGCCTGAAAGCCATTGGCGAGCTCACTTCTGCGAGCGGAACGAAATCCACTATTCTATCCCGAGGCGAAAGATTAACTCGATTAAATGGAAGAAAAGTATTTTATTTTTTAATGAATCAGGAGGCGGCGGAAGGGGGTGACACGGGTCGTCGTTGCGGAAGATCGTCCACTGGCAAATGAGCTCGTTCGAGAGACTGTGCCCACCACCACTTTGGCCTCGGGAGACGGTAATGCGTCCCAACCACCGATCAGACTGGCCCATTCCACTTTCTACGGGTCGTCAAGCAAGCAGAACTGCCGGCATTGACCGATGCAAGAAAGCGTCAGCGTGCCGTTGTCCACCGCCCTCTTTCTACTCCCAGGAGGTTTTGGAGCCCGAAAAGGAGGTCTCTCGCTCCGTCCACACTGGGAGAATGGCGCCTCACCTTCGTCCGATGAATACGCCACTCGGCCGAGTCGAGGCATCAACAGACTTTTCCAGACAGTCTCCGTCCACTGACTTCACAGTCACTTCTTTTACCGGATTTCTTGTTTGAGTTTTCAAATGACCTTTGTGGCGGCTGCGTCTGATTGGCGCGTGGCGCACGTGACTTGAACAGAGTCAGCGTTTTTGGACAGATTGAAGAGGATTCCCCCATCCAACGCCCCCGTCGGGGATGGCCGAAGGTTCCAGCAAGGCCAGTCCGCGCCCCCGTTTTAGATTTCCTCGCTTCCCTTGAGGGCGCTGGCTGGGCGCCAAGAGAACAGAGGGTCCCACACCTACCCAAGACTTACTCAAACACTCTTAACTGAGGCGGAGACGGTTTTCGCCGCCCAGGTAGTGGAGGAGACGTCTAAGTCATTCCGCTTTTCCGTATCGCCCAGTAAGTTCGACTGGCTCACTTCTGCCAGAGTAATGCCGGCGGCTAAGAAATCACCATCACTGACAACTCCTCGCGCCACAATTGCATCAATTTTTCCCCACTGGATGATGAGTTTCTAAAACAGCACCAAAATACCTCGACCCTCGTGGCCCATGACGAACAACACCAGTCGTCTCAGCGTCTAGTCCAGTGTCGAGTTAAAAAACTGTTGCCTTCGCGGAGAAATGAATGGTCGCCTAGCAGAGGAGGGTGAAATTAAGCCTGCCTCGTCCGACTCCTTCGCAGGGTGCGCTTCGTCGCCCCTCCCACCGCGGCGTGTTGACAGGGCACCAACGTGCAATCCCAGAGCGAATTCGCGGAGAGTAGCTCTTGGTGTGACACACCAAGAAAGACGTCAACCGTGAGGACAGTCCGTCTTTGAAGCCGCCCATCACCGTACCTGAGCACGTGATGCTCTATCACTCCGACACGAAGACTGCGTGACGCAAGAGTTAAGTCAAAACTGTGTCGCTCATCCTCACCCGTCAACATTTTGAAGGCCGTTGAACCGAGTGTAACCAGCTAAGGTTGACTCGGCGGTACACGATCAGCGTCACCTCGGACACCCAGAGAGGAGAGCGGAAATTCCTCCGCCTACAGTGCGCCAGCCTCGCTAGCGGGCGCCGTCGGCCGCGGGAGTACTCCGATTGTGACGCGTGAACGAAACAAAAATATAAAAGAAAAACCAGTCTCGGGAACGGGGACGCGCGTTCATGCTCGCTGCTGCGCATCTGGGCCTGAGATCTCTCTCTTT